>JACJUY010006705.1:2755-40015 GCA_014220935.1 Platorchestia sp. MABIK
CATGTACTCTCGAGAAATAATTTCGGGAGGGGGGAAGGGCTGACATTAATTAACTATCAACAATGTTTTCGTTCTTTTACTGAAAACGGGGACTGAAACTGGCCCCCAGCTCAACATTTCAAGGGGGGGGGCATGGCCCCGCAGCCCCTGCGCCACTGGTTCTAATCAAGGAGGTTAGAAACCACCACTGCCTCCTCCCAACCCACACAACACTCTGCGAAGGCTTCAACTGACCCACAGTAATACTGTTGCCGCAGCCACAATCGCTTAAGCGTGGAGCACACAAGCAACCACCTCTCACTGGCGCAATCGCTCACCAACTGACTCTCTCGGGGTCACGACTCACGGAGGGCTCACGCCCACAAAAGAAAGAAAGAAAAAAAAACCTTTATTTCCAATAAAGTACAAACATGAATTGTCGATTCATTGGTTTTTTAAACACCTTATCCTAAGACATCCTTAACTGATAATAACACATTGGTATCGTGATACACGTGTAAAATGTTGAATCAAAAAATGATTGACAGAAAAGCACATCAAAAATGAGTTCCTTTCCTTTGCCTAATCTGATTTTGACAGTGCATTTGAAATAAGTTACTAAAAGAACACAATCCTCGTAACGCTGAGTTGAAAAATGCTGTCGATTGTGCGTATTTAAATTGAAATAAGAGCAAAAATCGCGTTAGAATACCTTAACACAGAGACCATTAATTGCTATTAATACATGGTTATCGTAATACCATGTTTATTTAGCGTTGAGACAAATGATTTAGATCCTTAATTGCTATTCATACATGGTTATCGTAACACACATGAAAATTGTCGAAAACATGATTCAGAGAAAAGCACGACAAATGAGTTCCTCTTTGTCGCGGTAGTCGGATTCTGGAAATGCATTTAAAATACAGGTGACTAAGAAAGGCAAAATTCATGTGACGCATTGCTGAAAACCCTCTCGTTAGTGCGTACTCGTATTGAATTGTGAGCATAAGAACATAGGAACTAGTGTTACGAGTGTGAGGGATTGATGTTAGAAGTAAAATGAGCAAATTTTATCTATTTTGCGTCTAGAACTATGAGGTAGACAGTTGGGATTTGATACAATTTTTCACACGGACGCATCATCTACTGTGCCAAGTGGAAAGCTTCGGAAAGAACATAATATTCACTCTAACAAAACAAAAAATTGTTGTGATATTTATTACGCTGATAGTGCTGGCGTAGAGTTCATCGGAGTGAAAGACATGAAAAGGATTGTTGTACAATGCTAGCCGTGACATTTTCAACATAGGTGGAGCCGTACAAAAAGTTAACTAGCCAAAATAGTGTTATCATAATGTATTCACGAGAGTAAGAAAGTAAGAAGAGCAATTTAAGACCAGAATAAGAAAAAAATAATAATAATAATAGTAATGATGTTCTGTAAAATTATGACATTCTTCGGAACTTTGGCCCTTTTTTTTACATGTTTTAATGAAATGAAAAAAGAGAAAAAAGATGCTAAAGTACCCTCACATTAACATCCTTTCTTTGCGGTAATTAATTTAGTTTTGAAAATGCTATTAAATATAAGTAACTAAGAAAAAAAATCCCTGTGCCACATAGTTTAAAACACTCTTGTTAGGGTGCGCGTATATCGCATTATCAGTCCATAACATGTGCAGCATAGCTGGAGCAATACGAAAAGTACCTACCGAAAATGATTTCGTCTTAATGCACTCACGGTCGTGGGAAAGTAAAAATTGCAGATGAATTACGTCGCGCGTTCAAATGTTTCAATATGAGCGAAAAAGGCTTTCAAATATCTTGAAATTTAGACCATGACTTGATATCTACAAAATGGTCGCGCCACCGTCGCGGTGGTGAGCCACCTTCCCACCTCCGGTTTCACAGCGGTCTCTCTCGGCAACTGCCGAGATCGTGCACCACATTCATAGAAGTCCCAACTGGAACCACTAGTGTGATGGTAGCCAGAATCCATTCACTATAGCTTGTAATTACAACACTTTAGACTTATCACGTCAGCCTGGAGTGAGGTCACCTAGGGAGCATCAGCAGACCGCAGTCACCGAAGCCCAAAATGGCGCACAAGTTTTGGCCGACGTGAGTCAGTTGTACCCACTCACTCCTTTGTCACCGTCCTGCTTAGCTCGAATATCCAGGCATTCCATGTTCATTCGCAGAGTTATTTGAACATTTTCAACTTCAGCGTCATCAGCTTCACTAGGCCAAATGTCCCCCTCAATCTCTTCTTTGAAAATCTCCTGTTCTGAATGACACTCTCCTTTTCTAAATAGGTAATTGAGATAATAGGTAAATTTTTAATCCTTCAGTTGGTAATCTCTATATTTACATCAAACTCACTGTATCTCTATATTTACATCAAACTCACTATCCGCTTAATAGTATTCTTTTCCTCACACTTAAATTCTATTACGGAGTTCGACAATGTGACTCGATCATCGAATTGTTTCTGTTTGAGAGGGAAGCTGGAGATTTTTCATTTGTGCTGTTTTTAGCACTGGTCAGTGTTTTGATAATTACAAAAAGTATCCTGGTCAAGTTCGGGCCAATAAAAGAACAGGTCGAAAAACTGAGCTTGGTCATTCCGTCTTGAACTCAAGCATATCTAAATCTCTGGACATGTTCAGGCTAATTTTTCAAACTTTCCCAATGATGGAAATTCCTTTAATCAATGAGGGAATTCATAGTCCAAATTTTACTGCTTTGAATTAAGATGGAAATAAAGATCCTATTGCAATTTTTAATAAGACCTGGAACCAAAGTAAATTCATACTCCTATACAGCAAAACCTGATCTCAATACAGTTTCCTCTTCATTGGAAAAGGCTTGGAATTCGATGCTTTCTGCCATCTATGTGGAAAACTGCTTCTAAGCTTTTAAAGAGGGTCTTTGCTGGATGTCATTTTTGGTTTAGATGTTGATTATTCTACCTTTTCACAAATAGCTGACTCCTTCCTACTAGATATTTCAAAATGAAAACCCTAATGTTCTGGTAAGAAACTAATCCTGAAATGATTCTTGAGCATGCCGTTCTCGCTTGCATCATGACGTACGCAGGCAAATTAAATCAATGTCATTTTTGCTCGCTGGTGCTAGGTAATTATTCAATCAGGGTTGTGTACTTTTAAGTGAAGTGTAGTGGATTAGAAAAAGCTGTAAACGTAGGATAACGTTTCCACGATGTCCCCTATATGTTACTGAACATGCCGAGCCTGCCAGTAGTCACACCTAAACCTTTTCATTGTAGTGGTTATGAGGAATCATTTTAATGGTGATGTGTTTGTAAAAATAAGTTTTAGAGATTGAATAAGTTGTTCAAATGGTGTACAAAATCAGATGTTCGTAAAGCTTTTGCTCAATCATGGACATAATAACTATGATACCGCTGGACGTTTCGTACTGAGGATCTTTTTATCAATAATCATTCGAAAAACAATAATTGTTTGTGCAATGAAGTACACGTACATGATGTGATTACTTGAAGGCTAATACGTATTGTAATCAGGTGTGTAGAGGAGTTAGTAAAAAGCTACTAGGCCAGTGACTTCATTTTCATTTAAAAAGCTTAATATATTTCTTAAGCCAGCGACTTAATACTAATTTCATTGTTTTACCGTCAAGTCTTATATATTATATTGTCAAGTTTCAATAAGAAAATTAAATTTACACAACTTTTAGTTTAAAAATTGATTCTCTTTTTTTCTTTTTTCACCTGGCCGCAACTTTCCAGGCGTGACTCGGGTACATGTCTGTTTCTGCAGAATTTCAAGAGTTCAGCGAAAGAAGCACCGATTCTGAATGAAGATCTCGCATGTAAAATTGTTAGAGCCTCTGCATGGAGTAATGAAGGCTACTTGAGATGAAGGCATTCGGCTATCATTGTAAGGGCGTTTGGTAGCTCATATCGAAACAGATGGATGTCATTTCCAATGTCTCTTGAAAAAAATACCTATCCAATTTCGAATTATTTCTGGAATTGAAAAACATAATTCTTTTTAGACTCCAATATTTTTTTTTCTTTCATTCAAGAACTGATTTCCCTTCTTGGCATTTTAAGTTAGAGATACTTGATGCTTTTTAACCTACCATTGTTGAAAAAACTTCATGGATTGGAACGTGTTCAACTAAACATTGCAAAACGGAAGGTAAACAGGAAATCTGACTTCCGAGGATCAAAATTTATTTTAGCTGTAAGGTGTTCGTATCTGAAACGGTCTTACATCAACTGTGGTACCACTTATTGTTCCAACGTATGAAACGAAGGTCATAATACTCGTTCACTCCTACAAAAAGCCAATATTCGTTTTCTGTCACATGCTTGCTATCAAAAAATGGGAAACGAGAACAGCTATTAAACCTGTATGACGAAATGAACAAGCCTGAAACTTCAATAGTTGTTTGATAGCGCAGTTTTTTAAAGGTGACTGAATAAAAATATTCGATTCGCTCAGTCACGCCAGAGAACCATAGCTCATTAGAGGCCAACTCAATTAAAAAGAAATTTGTCATCAATCGTTAAACAAGTCTACCAAGGAGGGTTCGATCATCAATGTTCAGCAAAGAAATAATTTGATTACTACAATCCTCGCCTTGTCTGTTGTCTCATGTAAACTTACATGGTCGGCAGAAAATATCCACTAAAATTAGTTTCACATGCACGCGCAACAAACGATCCTTCGAGCATGCCTTAAAAAAGTCTGCAACCTCTGAACACGTCTAATGAGATTTCTTTTTCTAATTATGGAGACTAGGTCTCCCGCTGGAATTATCCAGATTTAATGGCCATTCCAAAAGTTACTAAATAATAAAGAATAATTCTTGAAATAGTTCAACTGGAAAATTGATTGTTATAAATGTTCATTTTGCAGTTTGTTATTAGTACAGGGTGAAAACAGCGAATGATATCGCTGTTTATTAAACCGAAAAAAATAGGAAATAATTTTCAATATGAAAAAATTAGGAAGCCAATCTGAAGAATAATCATCTCATGAATCATCAATCTACCCTAGAAGAGAAACTGCAAATCTTTTGCTTGTGCAGTACATGCTGGGGGAGGCCTCCTTACGACAACAGAAAGCAGTTGCTCAGCAAGTTAGAGGCAGCAGAAACAGCCACTCACAGGATGCGGACCCACAGCGTATTCGTCACTGCTGCAACTGACGTGTTCCGTACCGTAGGCGAAGAGGGTGGTCTGTCGACATAAGCGGCTTATGAATGAATGGATTATAATTATACATATGAATGCACTGGACATGACATAACTGACAGCTAAACAACACATTACTTGCATGTTGATGTTGGTTAATGTTAGCAAAATCAATAGGATAACTTTCTAGTGCATTACTTTCCGTGAGCATATTTCGTGAACTATTGGCGTGCAAATCTGTTGTAGGGAAACCGTGCCATTCAAAATAATTAACCTCAAATTTCGAGTGCATAATGCTTTAAATGCTTAAAACTACATGCGACATGAATATAGTTGCGCTCTTCTGTATTTTGGAACAGAAATAGTGAGAAAAAATACTTAGTCCAAAATTGAAATAACCCTAAATTGAAATCTCAAGTGTAGTGGACTTCTAAAATTTAGAGGAAACATGAACTAGACTAAATATTTGTTATTCTTATAAGACAGAAAGCTGAAAATAACAACCAAAATTTTAATTTCATGCAAAAAAAACTTAACTTTGCTTCATTCTAAAAACGGAAACTTAACTTCATTCTAAAAAACACAAAGCTTCAAAGTAGACGATCAATATGAAGCTCTCACCGTGAAGAATACCCTGCATTGTCCTCCGCAGTTTTCTTGCCGTCCTTGTGGGTCTGTTGAGGTAAATGTACACAAACACATGAGTGCGTCATGAATGCTAATTCCTGCTGTTCCGTGTGTCACTAGGAGGCTCTAAAGTGTCTCTAAAGCATTATGTTATTTATTGCATTCTCATCGCAGCACATGAATATAGAAAAATGCAGCACTCACCTTCATGAATTTTAAACATCCTGCCCAATTCCGGAATTTCCTGCAACAAAAAGCATCGTGTTAGCTGGTCACACGGAGACTCAATCAAGAATGTTGCTTCCCCCAATATGACACACACACACAATGAAGTATCAAGACATATGCACAAGAACAATCTTGCCCATTACAATTCCTCAACACTGCACAACTCTGCACAATTCTGCACATCGTTGCATGCCTCAAGCCGCTAACACCTCAGCAAGCGGTTTCTTCCCAACACCCACCCCAATGATACATGTGTAGTCGCTGCCCTCGACGACTGCGGCAACGAGCACCAGCGTGAAGAGTAGCATCGCCTTCATTTTACTTGCGAGGAGTTGTTCTTATCTGAAATGAACCAACATTACCTAGTTTAAAACTGTTGTACTTTAACCAGATTCAAAGAATATAATGTTTGGTCTCAATTAGCATATTTCATTATGGAATGTGTGTTAAAGTAAAAAGCTGCAACATATCGCCAGTCTGGACTCACCTCAGGAAAAGCAGAACTGTGAGCACCACCAGTTGGAGTGTACAGCACGGCGTGTGTGTCCCCCTTATATGGAGCAGGTTTTGTGGTGCAGGTGGTATAAGAACGGCGTGTCAGGTGGCAGTGTTGTCCTTGGAGCTTCCTGGAAACTAGTTAAGACTAGTTTTGAGGCAGGAAATATTTTAAAAATTATGTG
Organism: Platorchestia sp. MABIK; assembly: GCA_014220935.1. NCBI lineage: Eukaryota > Metazoa > Arthropoda > Malacostraca > Amphipoda > Talitridae > Platorchestia > Platorchestia sp. MABIK. The sequence goes on from JACJUY010006705.1 coordinate 9,461, forward strand.
GAATACCTAGAAAAATGTTCACATGTGAAACTGGATAGCAGGGTCGTGTTATTTTCAGCGAGAAACATTTTCAATGTAAAGAAGCAAATACCTCATACGTAGAATGCGACAGTGCGGTATGAGCTTTGCGTGTATTACGGAAGCAAAAGTAATTTCTTATTGATCATATACCTATTACTGCCAGGAGTGTCTTCTGAACGTTTTTTGCACACATTTGTAATTCACTGGAGATTATTTACACTTTTAAAACGTGTTACTATCAAAATTTTTGCAGCTTCTAGAGAGTATTCTTTTGTTCAGTAAATGGAATATTCCTCAGCGAAACTCTGCTTTGGATCTTTAGCCTTTAATGACGTAATAATGTTCAATTTGTTGGTAAAATTTCAACAACGGGAAAAAACATTAGAGAATATTAAATAGAATTATTTGCAATAAAAACATTCTATCAACAAGATTCTTACTTTTTCAATGTGAAATTCTCCCATCGTTGTTGCCTAAAAGGGCACGAGAGCGAATTCATATACAAATTCATTCCCCGATGGAAATTTGGTCAGCGGTCTTTCTGGCGCTTAAAAACACATAAATGCAGGTTTAATCCTTTGGCGGTACAGCAGGCCCTCACAGACGCTCAAAAAATAAATGAATATATAAATAGATAAATGAATAAATAAATTAAGATATAATAAAGCCACAAATCAATTATTAGGTAAAAAATATGGAAACGATTAAATAAATAAGTAAACATATAAATAAAGAAGAAAATAAAACAATGTTAGAAAGGGGGAATGCTGTCAAGCCAATTTGCCTATATTCTTCAGGTAAAATACAATACTAGATTCTGCAATGCATTAGAGTTAGTATAAATTCTGTTCAACGTGATTTGAATTGAGTTGCCCAACAGGAATATGCACATTTTTCAAAAGCCAATTTTTTAGCAAACAAAACTCGTCATAAATAGTTTTAAGTACAAGTATGCTTTTCGGGGACGTGTGCGATGGGATCATTGACTAAAAATGTAGCCAATTAATCACGATAAAAACCAAATTTGGCGAATGTAAATTGCAGGTTCTCTCCCTTAGATTGCCGACAGTTGACCGTGTAGTGGTAGTCACGTGATGAAATGCAGTTGTGAGAGATAGAATTGGGCTTGTATTTGAACCACAGTCAAAGAAGTAATGATATCTGATGAGTGTCACAAGACGCTTGGGTTAACTTCGAGTTAACAGTGTCAATCATCGGCCTTGGCGTGCTGGTTTCATTAAACACAACGGTGCTCATACACAAAGTTCCCACTCTTTGACTGCGTGGAAAATGGAACCATAGTTTTATCGAAGGTTTATTGAGGTCTAATATGAATATACTTCAAAGTCTTTGGAAAAAGTTGAAGGTTAAAATTTAAAGTCCGACTTCAAAATCCATCTAGAAATTTGGTTTCCAGTCATGGTTAAATCGTTGTTTTTTCTTCAGAAACGTGTTAAAATTCGCCAGAAAAGTCCAGAAATATTTCGCCCAGGTAATCAAAATGAAACAAATTGCCGTTTACGGTCGATGGAATTGAAGTGCCGTTCCATAATAGGAACGAGAAAAGCGAAACTTTTTCGTAATAATATTTCAGAATGAAGTTGTTGAGTTTATTATATTGAACTCTTCCTTTTGAAAACAGAGCTTCAAATGCTCTTTTGCGCAGTCGTTTCCCATTGAAAAATTTCTACTGCTATTATGATGGTTTACCAATAAATGATAAATGTTTTGAACATTAGTGGGTGTACGAATGATTATCCTGTACGAATATCATTAAGTGTTCATTTTGCAGGAAAATATTGAAAATAGTTAAAATCAAATAACTGCGTGCTCGCTCCATAACGAAGAGTTGTAAGCGCCTAAAAATTGTGGAGATTCCAAGGTAACGATATTTTCAAGTGTTCAGACGTCACAGCTGACAAGGTTTATCAAGCAACAATAGCTGCAACATGTACAGGGGGATAACTGTACTGTTGAGTGATAAAGGAAAGTATTCGGTATAATCTGTCAACCTTCGTTGGCCGCCCACTGAAATTTTCCTGGGCCTAAACACTAATCGCGGGAGTTTCAAATTTATTAGTTCAGATATCAGGAGCTCTATTCAAATGCAAAGACAAAGCGATACGGGAGAGCACAGTTCACATACGCAGCTTTGTGAAGACCGTCCGGGAGCAGATAGTCCACATGCGAACATGAGGACGAGTTCGGCTCTTACTTGTTGCAATGAGAGAGGAGCTGCAACATGATACTCTGTCTGTAGCAAGGATACGCCGTTGTGACAGGGGACGTTTTCCGTCAGGAACAGGCGGACGGGTACAAAAATTTCACTACGCACCAAGGCTCATTCCAAGTGTGGAGAGCAAACGCGTCGAATGCACGATTTCATACATGCCATTTCCTGAATGCTTTCCACCGGCCTTTATTCTGAGAAATGAAATGGCTGGAGTGAGATTATGGGATCAGTCCCTAAGTATGAATAGGCCGTATTAACAATGACCAATACAACACTTGTTTCCCAGTTCATTCGTCTTAGTGAAGTGTGGATACGAATTTTTTCCTCCCCGACTGCGGTGCGCCAATTTAACCTATGCTTTCAACCTTAAACTTGTGCTTACTCAGCTGTTTGTTGCTAAATTGTGCTAATAAAAATCTTTTATTTAATATAGCCAGGTTTATGAGTCTGAACTCCTGTTAACTTCAATTTCTTCGATGCATTCCATTTTCTTCGCTTTAAAAAATTTGAGCACGGGTAACAACACTTCATTACTCAAGAGTCGTTTTTTTACGCAGTCGTTGTAGTGTTTACCACCCATATAAACGTAGTAAAATAAGAGCATTTACCATTTGATGTACTTTACATCTAAGGCGATCAGAGTATAGAATCCAACTGCTGTCATTTTCTGTAAATATTTTCCTTGGCCATGCAAACGATTTTGCATGAGGGTTTATCAACTCTAGATAATTAAAAGATCGCTGTCCAAATTTTAATTTGTTTTTGAAATCCTTTATGGGGTTGTTTCGCTTATGGACGAACTCTTTCCCTAATGGGTATATTTATCTGAAAATTGTACCACACATGCGTATGTAAATTAGGGTTTTGAAACGTTTGTGCTTGTACATATTTTTCGAATTTATGCATAGAAAACGAGTTATTCTCCAAATGAAGATTTTAGAGGGCACTTTTCAAGGCAACTTTTAGCTGACCGATGGGTTATAAAATGAAGTCCGTCATTTTCCGACGGATTTTTCTGGAAAAATTTTTTCCAACCCATGTGTTTTTTCTTAATTTAATTGGAAATCTGAACCTTCTCAAATAAAACTGAAAAAAGAGTATTTTGGAAATTGTATTTCCTCTTTCAAGTATGAAGTTACAAAACCGGCAAACTGTTTTTTAGATATTATCTAAAAAATCATATATTATGTATTTTCTAAAAAAATTGGAATGAAATTTCTGAATTTCGACTTGTTGAATTCCGGAAATTTTCCCCAAAAATGCATGTTTTTAATTTTGACATCATGTTTCTTTTATAATTCTCAAACTAAAAAGTTTTTAAAAAAACTCATACACCAATTTGTAATTTCTGTACCTTAAAAACTGTGGGAGAAGTAACATTTAAATCATCGACAAATTCACGTTTTCAGGAGAGATTGACAAGCTCGTCAACTGGCCAAGCAATAACGTTAGAGACTGGCCTCTCTCGCAAGCTGCAGTAGACGAACAAACACACAAAACAGTGAAGCATATCGTTAAATACAGAAAAAAATCTAGAGAACATGAGCTAAAATTACAAAAGCGATAATTGCACGAATTTTTGTAATTAATGAGTGCGGATGAATTCCATAATGCAGGTTAGCGTGATTGCTTGGCTGTAATCTTGGAGAGTAAATTTAAATACACTGTTTTTGCTAATATCTAACTCCAGAAATGAATTTGGCAATACTTAGCGTCTGAAATGAATTTAACCTTTTAACAAGTTCAATTGTAGATACCATGTGTAACAAATGTAATTCTCCTGAAGAAGACTTCTGTAACTTTTGGCACCCATGAACCACGAAAGTGACACAGCGATTTTAATCAGTAATGAAACAAAAACCAAAAACTCGATAGCAACTAGAAACTAATAAATAGAGAAACATTAATTGCACAAAAAAAGGAAAATTGCAAGAGAAACATTGACTTTACAGAAACAGCTTTCATAATAAGCTTGTATTGAATGAAATTTCATTTCAAGAGGTTTTGTAAATGTCCTATTTGCTGCACCCACTAATGTGTATTTGGTTTCAAAATATCTTTCAGCATTTCACCAAGGTCACCAAGGGACATAATTCACCAAGGTTGAATTATGTCCCTGGGACAATGGCTTAGTGGGCTCCTGCCGTCTCTCGATGTTCGATTATTGTCGTGGAAACAGGTCGCAAGGGAACATGGAAACGTGTAGTGTTGGATTTTGAATAAACGTTGAGAGAGGGATTGGTGACTTTGTGTCAGCTTCACCGATCTGTAGAACTCCTGAATCATGATCGTTGAGAAATTCTTCTAACGTTTATAAGAAAAATCTCGAAAGCATTTCAAAGTAATTGTCCGAGGTCATTCATGAACCTAACTTTTTTCTGAAGAAAGTTACAAGCTATTCAAACTTTTTCTTACAAATCAGATAAAATCTTAGCAGATTGTTGTGGTAGTTGGTACAATTTGCGAAAGTGACAGTCAAATTTGTATCGAAAGTGTTTTGTGATATATATTACAGATAAACGGAAGTACACTTCGTCGATACATACTTAAATGACAACCATAACTAGCAACACCGGGTAAGCACTGATGGGTTTTGACCTCCAGAAACCTCCACCCAATGGCTGAGCGGCTCCACCCACCAGGCCAGGTTGAGCACAATATTTGGGGTATAAAAACAAGGCCTTCCTTGCCACAAACTCAGTTCCGATAATTGATCGTTGATCAGACTTTGAGTATTGAAGTATGTTTCAGCTAAAATGGGTTTAGTAATTTGCTTGTGATTAAAACCCAGTAGAAATAAAATCTTATGTTTCCCGTAAGACACGTAACGTCCTGCACACCTGCAGTGTCTCTGTGAATGCGCTATGTGTTCCACTGATCTCCTAATGTGTCCCAGTCTGTACGTGCTGTGTCACACTGTGTAGAGATTCATTATTTCTGACAGAAAAAAAGACAAAATTACTCGACGAAATATCCTCTCGTTTCAAGTATTTTAAATTACAGTAAATAAGTATGAATTAACTTTCATGAAACTGTAACAAGAAAAAGACGTTCAATATTTTTGATCGTTCAAGTTCCGTAGGAAAGGAATAATTATTGGTGAGTAGCACAGCTTTCGAATACGTCCGCCTGCACCTGACGTACAAATTACTGTTCCTTGTCACGACAGCGAATCCTTGATACGGTCACAGCATAATGTTGCGGCTCCTTTAAACGAGGATAAAGTACGGTCTCTTGTTGACATTTAGACTCTCTGCTCCAGGAAGAAAGCCTTCACAAAGCTGCGCTTTTGAATTGTGTTTTTCCGTATCGCCTTGACCTCGAATTCAAAAAGAACGCTTGATATCTAAACACATAAATTTTGATCATAGATAATAAGCTTTCAAGTCCAAAGAAACTTTTGTGCTCAAACTAACGGGAGCTGCAAGTTATCAGAGTTTACATGCGTTACTAAAATTTCTCACAAAAGTTTCAACTTTTTTATTCATTCATTGATAAGCCCTGCCAGCCGTGACGTCAAAAGCTAACTGAAAGTCCTTCAAGGCATTAACGATGTTAGCTTCCCAATCGAGCTCCCAGTTACTTTACATGTTCATACAATATTTCAAGCACAATAGAACAAAATTAACGTTCGTCACAGTTACGAACGCTCGATGCTGTTAGTTATTTATAAGGATTAAGGTTCGCTTCATTCAAAAGTTTTTGTACTGGATAAAGTACACCACGATAGAAAGATGAAAAATAATTTTTTAAGATATCATAAAAGTGTATAAACAAAATTCGCAAAAACATTCATCATACTGGAAAATGGGAAGAAAAGAATATTATACTTCATTTCATAAGTCTTCATTTCATAAAAGCGTTTATTCATTCATAAAAACCTATATATATATTTACGTGAGTGCCTGTATTAATTCTCGAGATTCTTCTTTTATTCATGAGTACATGTTTTCATTATTACGAGTATTTATTCTGGCATAAGGCCCTGAATTTTCATTTAGTGTCTCAACTAAATCATGAGAATCTGAGTTTATTCATGTGAACATGCCTTCTTCTTATAAGAGCCTTCAATCATTCATGAAAACCTAGTTTTATTCATTAGGAACTGAATTCGTCTTCAGAACTTGGATCTATTCATCAATATAGGTGCTTACTTACGAAAATATTTTTATTCATTCGTGGAAGGCTGGATTATTATCTGCGTACCTGAATCCGAAGATGTTTGACTGAATTGTTCATGGCAACCTGGATACTTGTCCGACATCCTGGCTATGGATCTATATCTCTTAAGAAGGCAAATTGGAAAGAAGTTCAACATTATCGGCGAAAAACTGAAACTTAATTTTTTGTTCATGATTCATCTTCTATATTGTTTTAAAAATTCTGTATGGCGCATAATTTCCTTCTTTTGGTGTTATATTCACAGTAAATATAATAATTTTGACGAATATTTTCTGTGAATATTATAACAATGCACCTGTAACAGGTGCCATTGATCCGAATTTTCTTATCAAACGAATAAATAAGCTGTTTGAATAAATTTTTTTTATGGGTGTCAGGCTATGCATGCTGTTGTCAAATCCATTATTCGATCCATTTATTTACCCATAATAAATAAGTTCAAATATTTTCTTTTAGGTGTTTCGCCCGCGGCATCATCCTAGCTCGAAGTGTATACGCTTTGGGTTCGCACGTGCATTTACTTTAGTTAGCCCTTAAGTCTCATTTGTATAGTATTTCAATATCCCAACATTAGTTTGATTACATAGCTAAGTAGCACCAACATTTTACATATGATTTTACATGTTTAGCCGTTTTATGCAGTTTCTCATTTTTGTATTCCCTATTTTTACGAAAACAAATAGATCACTGTCTTTGCTGAAATGTATTCATGTATTTAACAGGCACTGTAATGAGAATAGTAAAATAAAAAAAATGTCATTTATCGTCTTAATAATAGAAAGGCATTGGGCGATATAGACAATGTCATAAAAAGGGTTTTACGGGATAAGAATGGGTGGACAAACTATACTCTATTGCTTGACTCAAAGGAAGGAAAATGTCTATGCCCGGCGAATTAGAGATTGCTCTGAAAAGCCTTTACGAAATTATAAGGCGTAGACAGTTGCAAGTCTTCCAAACGTTACCGCCGTAGTTCAGCACATACAGAAATTCTCTTCGTTGCACTAACGGACTCATTACCGCGTATACAGTACCCGCACAAACCTCAGGAAGGACAGCTGCGCGGAAAAGCAAGCGCCCCAAAAAGGTAGCTGCATAGAAGACAACCCTTTTCTCGAACCCATACTCGACCCGCACAACGGTATCGACAAGGAGCATAACTCATGGCTGAGGTTTCTGTAACAGCATTTAATGCCTATAAATATCTAAAATTTACTATTTATTGTAATGCAATAGTGTTATTCTTTCAATTCCCAAGTACCGCTTAAGAATTCCAAAAGAACTCAATGAGTGAAGTAATATGATTTAAATTGATGGTTATATCGAATGGCAATGGAAAACACAAAGAAAAAGCGCCTCCAAATACGTGTTGGACAAATAGAATATTTCGATATTCGTCAAAATATCATTTATGACGAATGTAGAAGCAATCCAAAGAGAACTCTTTCGAGGAATGTTTCAGGTAAAACTGTTCAGTAAAATTTGGGAATACAGATGCACTTGTTATTCTACAAAAAATTGTCCTATTTATTTGTGAACAAAAAGTAAGTTATGCTCAGTCCGTCTCCGTACTCGTGCATCAAATGAAACATTCCATGACGCATTCAATACATAACACAGAATATGTTTTCGGCCGTATGAATGCTTTAAACCTATTCTATCCAGTTATAACTGTTTCTAGCATAATTTTTAGAAGTTCTTCCTGGACCTTGGAAAATATTTATTGTTTCCAGATAGCTGCAATAATTGCCACCACTGCCGCCCTTCCCACACCACCTGCACCACAAAACCTGCTCCATATAAGAGGGACACACACGCCGTGCTGTACACTCCCACTGGTGGTGCTCACAGTTCAGCTTTTCCTGAGGTTAGTCTCGTTGTAGCAGGTAACGGACTTACGCTCGATGGAATGTATGATAAAATAAACTGATTGATTCCCCGTTTATTTATTGTTTAACCACGAAAAATGTAAAAAAAGTTTCACTCAATAGGTCGTTGGTTCATTTCAGATAAGAAGAAACCGCTCGCAGTGAAATGAAGGTGATGCTACTGTTCACGCTGGTGCTCGTTGCCGCAGTCGTCGAGGGGCATCATGTCTACATCGTGGAGGCCGGAGAGGTGGGTGTTGGAAACCACTGCTTGCTGGGGCGTTAGAGAGCTAGCAACTGTGGGGAACGTTTGGAACTTGTGCAGGCTAAGAACATTTCTGAATTTCTGGTTTCTTCTCCTGAAACATTGTATACGAATTATGTTCGTTTGAGATACGAGCTCAAATATTTTTGTGTCGTGCTAACACGAAGCGTCACTTTTTGCAGGAAGCTGTGGAAGTGCAGAGGGCGCTCGGAACACAAGAAGGTAAGTGCTCTAGTTTTCTATACTCATTTATCACTCGAGATTAGGGTGAGCCATTCCAGAGTCTAACAGTGACATACCTGAATGAAGGAAGGAGCTTCTATAAAGCACTCATGTGTTCGTTCTAATTCGTCTTTACAGATCTGGAAGGGCGGCAAGAAGAATGCGAGGGAAACTGCTGGGTCATATTTAGGGTAAGAATTTAAAGATAGTTCATAACGATAGAAATACGTTTTGCCTGTGCAGCTGCTAAAGATTGGTAAAATTTTGGTCAAGTTCTTCTATTCTCTTAATGCTTGATGTATGCCTAATGATAGAACCTTTGTATCTGCAGCCATAAAGTTGCAATGACAGGTTTTGGTTCTTCGATATTTTTTATCAAAAAATCCTGCTATTGATCTATTTTGAGCGTGTTGTTGTACATTCCAATAAGTGGGTACTAAACTAAATTATAAGTCACTGAATTTAACACAGACTAATGCAGACACAAAGATTTTGCATCCGATATCCATGGGCACTCTGGGAGGAACTGAATAACAGGGTGTCTAACGCTCATCAATGCGCCCTCACACCACGCAAGGCCCGTGCATGAGCTCCTGCACTTACATTCAGTATTTCACATCCATGCACAATTATTCAGAGCAAGTTTCTTAATTAATGCACTGCTACTCCCGCCAGGAATTACAAGTCATAGTTAGAGGCACCGAGCGCTCAGTGTGTGGCAGTGATGAATATGCGTCCGGCCCACATCCAAACACCGGCTGCTATTGCTGTCTTCAGACCATCTGAGCGAGTGGCCTTCGTGGTCTGAAGGACGGCACCCAGAGGCCGTTGGGCTCATACTGAAATGTACTCTCTTTTGTTTACTGTTCACCTGTTTGGTTTTAAATTTTTCTCATTTAATAAACACTGAGTGAATTTTCTGTTTGTGTCATTCTCCTGGATGCTGCTTGCGATGCTAACGTGTTCATGAAACTAATTCAAAAAACAAATTAATTTCATGAAACATTTTCTCCATTTACCATTTCCTTCTTGAACTACGATTCGGCCCATAGAGAACTTCAGCGCCCTATTATTCACATAACAACTATGAAGGAAGCTTAGAGAGCTTTAACATATTGACTACGCTTGCGCAGTTGCAACCAGTAGGTTTCTTTGTAAGAAGAATAGTTAAAAAATCGGCTTTACGGCTCGAATAAATTTATATTCTTTTTAAGATGGATGACAAACATAGTTGCATAATTGTATTTTAAGTCGTACACTAAAATCTACATTAAAAAGCAGTAAAAAATTGAAATGTACTTCATTTGTACGGCGTGTGACTGAACATTTTACCTAGTGATACCCATATATCACAAAACGTAGTCATCGAGTTAATATCATTTGGGGTGCAGAGTTTGCCTCTCAGAAACATTGTTGCACTATCACAGGATGCTTTTACACTGTACTGAAATTCAGACGGACATTTCCTGCAAACCCTCCAGGTTCTTAGGAAATAACTCACAAGTGAATATAGAGTAAACATCAAGGAATATTCGCATCGAAACAATGACGCTTCCAGTACTCCTTGTTTACATTGTTTTATAGTTGCTGTTTATCATTTAACCAGTTTTGGGTGTAACAGCGGGGCTGCTGTGCTATGAGGTTCCTAATTTATAAGTAGGGGACGCAAGAATTTTACCTATGAGGTTGTCTTGTTTTTAATGATGTTTCGCTCACCAAGAGTCCTTACAGTAGAAATCGAGAAAAAACAACGGTTAAGGTGGTTCCGAAGTCGAACCGGCTTGGATAAGCACAGATCGTCAACCTCTTGTTTCAACTGTCCACCTTAGCTATGAAATTTTCTAAGTGAAACTCACTTTGTAGTCATTGACTCTTCACTATTTTCTGAACGAAGATAATGAAAATGCTCATCATTGTATACACTTCACAAAAATATTGACGTCATTAAAACCAAAGAAAATTCATTCGGTAACGTAGTCAACCCTCTATTTTGAATGGTAGAATTTCAGTTAGAGGGAGGAGGAAGAATGTCAGTTACATGGTAAGGGATTATCAATTCATGAAGTAAAAGATTATTCTATGGAAAAGAAGCAAACTATTAGTTTCAGGGACAGTAGATTGCCAAGTAAAGAAAAATACATTGTAGAAAAGAGAAGTAAAAGAGTATTTACAGGAATGAACAAAGAATTTTCCCCCCAAAAAAAAGAAATAATCAAATCGAGAAGATTATGAACATCATTTAGAATGATTTCTTGAGAAATTCAACCGCGTTAAATTGTTAAGGCCTAGGTTAAAAATATGCAGGATATTTCTCAAATTTACATTAGATGCATCAACAAAAAAGCCGTGTGGGATCAGCGTAGCACAAGTGGAACAACTGCCACACCTCGGCCCCGTGTCTGGCAAACTGGAGCGCGATCTCGGGTGTCTTCTGGTGCTGCCCCATGCAGGTGTCCTCCGCCCAGGCTGCAGTGAATGTGTCCAGGCTGCCGTGAATGTGTCCAGGCTGCCGTGAATGTGTCCAGGCTGCCGTGAATGTGTCCAGGCTGTCTTGAATGTGTCCAGGCTGCTGTGAATGTGTCCAGGCTGCCGTGAATGTGTCCAGGCTGCCGTGAATGTGTCCAGGCTGCCGTGAATGTGTCCAGGCTGCCGTGAATGTGTCCAGGCTGCCGTGAATGTGCCCAAGCTGTCATGAATGGGTCCAGGCTGCCGTGAATGCATTCAGGCTGCCATGAATATACCCAGGCTTCAACGAATGTATCCAGGTTGTATGGAGACTTCCACTCAGTCATAAATGCACACAAGCTACCATCATTGTATCCACCTTACGTAAGATTTAGCCAACGGAGTGTTTAAATAAATTAAGTATAAGCCACGAAAAGTGTAATTTATGAAGAATTAATTATGAATATAGTTTGTAGAAAAAATTTGGAGGTCATTCTCGATTTGCTGACCATCGGGAAGTATCGGAAACTGGGAAGTATAGGTCACTTGCAGAGGATCAGCAGACCGCAGGCACCGCAGCCCAAAATGGAGCTCCAGTTTTGGCAGACCTGGTTCAGTTGAACCCACCCACTCATTTGTCACTGTCCTGCTTAGCTCACTTATTTTTGCCATTCATGTGAATTTTCGGAAAAATACAAAAATTTTTAATTCAAGGATCAACAACTTCACCAAACGAAATGTCCCACGCAATTTTTTCTTTAATCGACATGTTCGCTTCCTAAGTGACACTCTCCTTTCCTGTAGTTAATAATCTGTTTTTTTTAAATACTTGTCTCAATCGTTCTTTCCTGATGAAAAAATGAAGCAATCTTAAAGGTTTTCCTGTTGTAAACATTTACTTCACTAAAACTGAAGAGGTTCGCACTACCTTAAAAATGGTTTCAGCTTTTAATAGGAAAACGCGGCAGAACGAATACCTCGAAAGTGCTGTACATATGTGAGAGTGTAATTACTGCCAGCAGTCGTATGTTGGAAGTAATAGGCTACAACTATTTATTCGTTACAGTCAGTCAACATTCAAGGTTTCCTCGTACAACATGTCGCCCATTTGTTTGTCCCTCTTAATCCGCTATTAAAGACTGTTGCAAAAGTTCCAATTACCCCTACAAAAATTTTTAATTTTTCAAAACTTTGTAGAGCAAATAATAAGCAGGATTTTCGTATTTTGGAATTAATGTATACATTTACAATTAACCTTCAATTGATTAGGAATTTAGATCAACTAAATTACTCATAACTCCAACTCTCCAATTCTCGACATGCTGGAGTGTGTGTACATATTTGGGGGTTTGTGTATGAGTACGAACATTTTTTTTAGTTTCTCATATGCTGGATCAGAAGTTTTGAGCGTCGTGTAGTTTTTCTTTGTTATTAAGTTGATTTTTTTTATAAGACCTTCTTGCATTTTTTTTCTGAATTTAATATTTTGTGTTTTCTCTGATTTTTCCAGCACTGATGATGGAATATGCCAATTCCGAAACGTTTGCAAATACGTTCATCATGACCATTGTTTTCTTTTCAATTTGTTTATACTCTTCAGTGTTTCTCCAATCATAAAAATTCCCTGACGAAGTTGGGGCCGATGAAGCAAGAGGTCGAAAGCTGTGCTCGGTCATTCCATATTTAACACAAGCATATCTAAATCTCTGGATATGTGCAGGCTGACTTGTCAAATTTCCTCACAAAATGAAATTCATCCTATCATTGATATAATTGATTTTCACTGCCAAAATTTCCCATTTTAACAGTATAATTAAGTATGCTGCAACACGTACTGAACGAATAATTACAAAATGTTTCCACTCATTCATTACTCTGCAGTGCTTAATTTAATCTTGGTTTTCCCCAGTACGCATTCAGAGTGTGATATCTTGTATGCTAATACGTGTTATGCGTATAGGAACATACATGAGGAGCTAATGCAAAGTTGCTAAGCTAGTGACTTTGTTTTAATTCTCACCGCTGTATTTCTTGCTTCAAGTAGCAAACTATTACTCCAAACATCATTTCATTATTTTATTGTTGTCAAGCTCCTGCGTGGCTGTCAGCATGAAAACCGACTCAATAAGTAAACAAGGAACTCTATGCGAAGGATACACTAGATTCATACATGGAATATCAAATTCTCAACCTTGGACGCTCCAAATTTTGAACATCAAGTTTTCTTGTTCAGAATTCGTAAATTTCATATACGCCAGCAATCATTGATTTATAGAGACAATTGAAATTCTCTTTTCATTGTATAGGGCCTTCGGGGTTATGGCGACTTTCATTACCTGGCTGCATACGATCAGCGAGTACATGAGAGCAAATAAGTCCCATCAGTGGTATCCAGATATTGGCTCATCGGCGTGAATATTCGTTATACTGTCCTATTTGTGTTGTCAAAAGTTTTGTTCAGCCTACATAGGAAGACAACTCAACTCTTTCTCGTTTCTGACTCTCCACAATATTTTGTGCTAGCATTGTTTATGTAGAAAATTTAATAAAGTCATCGAGTTGAAAAGCAACTTTCGATTCTGGTTCATTTGTACCTGTTGATATGTGTGTTCAAAAAGATAGTTTCAAATTTCTCTCACGTCGAATATTCAGTTTTTGCTACTTGGGATTAGCTTCAACCCATTATACTATACGTTCAACTATACCTCATTACCGAGTACTGCAGAAGTATAAGCTCAAATTTCAGTATAAGACGAAATTCGTCCAAAGCCTTCTCCATGAATGTGTAGGTTACTCCCATATTTCACTTTTATCTAATTAAAGGACCAATTTCCCTTTAATACATTTTGAAATTGAGATTTGTTCTTAATGCTTTTTAATTTGGTACTGTTGACAAAAATTTCATGGAATGGAACGTTCTTCAATTAAACATTGCGAGAAGCAAGAGGAACAGGAAAATCTCCTTTTCAATGGTCAAAACCTCATTTTGTTGTAAACGGTCATACATCAAATGTGGTGTCATTTACCGTTCGCACGTATAAAACGAAGGTCATAATAATAGTTCACTCCTGCAAAATGCCTACATTTATTTTCTGACACATGCTTGCTCTAAAAAATTGTAGCGAATGAGAACAGCTATTAAACCTGTATGGCCAAATGAACAAGCCGGGAACTTGAATGAGTGTTTAAGTGCGAAACTATTTAAAAGGTGACTGAATTAAAACCTCAGATTCATCAAGTCACATCAGAGAATCGTAATTCAATATTAGCTAACTTTAATAAAGTGAAATTTGCCATCCATCGTGAAACTATTCTAACAATGAGTGTTTGATCATCAATGTTTAGCAAAGAAATATATTTATTTGCTTTAATACTTGCACTGGTCTCGTGTAAACTTATGTGATCAGTGGAAAAACTCCACAATTATAAGTTTCTTTTTCACGGGCAACAAACGATATCTAAACGATGCTTTAGATAAATGTCTGCAACCTAAAAAACGACTCATAAAATATCCATCTCTAACTGTGTAGAATGGTTCTCCCGCAGGGCTCTAACTCTGTGAATGACAATTTCAAAAGCTGCTAAAGAGAAATAATATTTCTTCAAACAGTTCAACTATACGATTGAGTCAATGAATATGTTCATTTTGCAGTCTGTTATTAGTACAGGGTAAAAACACCAAATACAAATGAAATAGCGAATATATTTCAGTATAAAAAAATGAAAACCAATGTTCAGAATTACCAAGTAACACATTGCACGCTGTGCAAGAAACTAAAATTTTCAATTGTGCAGTACATGCTGTGAAGGGCCTCTTTCGGGTAATACAAAAGACGTTGCCGAGCAAATCAAAGGCAACAGAAGCAGCCACTCACAGGATGCGGACCCACAGCGTACTCGCCACTGAGGCATTTCACGCGTTCATCACCATAGGCGAAGATGGTGGTCTGTGGACAATAGCAAGTTATTAAGGAACTTGAACTCTATAAAAATGTACATGAAATGACTAAGTTGACAGGTGAAAAGTATATTACTAGCATGTCGGTAATGATTAATATTAGCAGAAAGCCTGCGACAACTTTCAAATTCGTTACTTCCCATGAGCGTCATTTGTATATTATTGGCGTCTTAATCTGCTGTTGCGAAACTGTGCCATTCAAAATTATTAACGTCGAATTTAGAGCGCACAATACATGCAATACTCATAACTACATACTATAAGAATGTAGTTGAGTGAAATTGTGGTAAGAAAATGCTTTGTTAAAATTCAATTTTTGCATTTTAAGTGTTGTGAACTTTTAACATTTTTAGGATAAATGAACTTAACTACATCTTTGTTATTTTTATGTCGCAGAAAACAGGAAAATAGGTTTATATTAAATTGAAGCTCTCACCATAAAGAATACCCTGCATTGTCCACCGCAGTTCTCTTGCCGTCCTTGCGGGTCTGTTGAATCAAATGTACACAAACACATCAGTGCGTCATGAACGCTAATTCTTGCTGTTACGTATGTCACTAGGAGGCTCTAAAGTGTCTCTGAAGCATTACAATATTACATTCATATAGGGACATGAATATAGTAAAATGTAGCGCTCACCTTCATGAATTTTGAACATCCTACCCAATGCCGGAATTCCCTGCAACAAAACACATCGTGTTAGCTGGCCACACGGAGACTCAATCGAGTACGATATTTTCCCCAACATGACATACAATAAAGAAGCAAGACATACAAGGAACAATCTTAGCCTTCACAATATCAGCAGCTATTTTGCCCTTTGCAATTCCTCAACTTAACACAACTCTGCACATCGTTGCATGCGGTCAAACGCCTCAAAAAGCGGTGGCTCCAACACTTACCTGCCCCGGGGGGACGAGGACACACGGATAGTCTCTGCTCTCGACGACTGCGGCAACAAGCACCAGCGTGAAGAGTAGCATCGCCTTCATTGTACTGCGAGGAGTTGTTATTATCTGTAACGGACCAACATAACCTGGTTTAATACAGTTGTACGTTCATCAACGTTCAACAAAGAAATAACTTATGTCCAAATGAACATATTTCAATTACATACATTTGTTAAAAAACAGCATTCAAACATTTCGTTAGTAGAGTCTTACCTTAGGAGACCTCACGAAAAGCTGAACTGTGAGCACCACCAGTTGGAGTGTACAGCACGGCGTGTGTGTCCCCCTTATATGGAGCAGGTTTTGTGGTGCAGGTGGTGTGGGAATTGCTGCTGATGGCGGTGTTGTCCTTGGTGCTACCTGGAAACTAGTTAAGGCTGGCGTTGAGGAAGTATTAACAATATGTATGTGAAATCCCTTAAAAAAATTGTATTTATGAAACAGGATAGCAGGGTCGTCTTATTTTCGCCGGACACGATACATTTTGAGTGTGAAGAAGCGAATGCATCTCACAAAGATTGCGGCAGTGCGGTATGAACTTTGCGTGTGTTACGGAAGCAAAAGTACCTTTTTTTTCATCAGATACTACTGCTAGGAGCGTCTTCTGGATTTTTTTGTAGACATTTATAATTTGTAGAGGTAGATTGATATCTTTAAATCGTTTTACCATTCAGATATTCACAGCACTTGGAGAGTATCCTTCTGTACACCAACAGGAATGTCCTTCAGTAAAATTCTGTCTTGATGCTTTTCCCACAAGTGATGCAGTAGTCTGACGTCGTAGAAATTTCGTCCCTTGAATGACATAGTGCTGCAACGTGAACAACGTAAAAACACGCTCGATAATAGTAGAAATAGTTATTTGTATTAAAAATCATCGGTCTACACGATTTAGGCGGCTATTTCTTCAATCTGATATTCTCCCATCATTGCTGTTTATTAGGTCAAGAAAGTGAGTTCAAATACAAATTTATTACCCTATAGAAATTTGTTCAGCGATCTTCGTGAAGTAGAAATATCTCATAAATGAAGGCTTGATTTTATGGCAGTACAGCATGCCCTCACAAACGCTCAGAAAGAAATGAATAAACAAAAAATGAATACATAAATTATTAAGTTAATTAATTATTCAAAGTATAAATAAAAGAATAAACAAAGTAATGAATTAATAGGTAAGTGAATTTTAAAATGGACAAAAAAATAAATAAAATATATATAAAATAAAAATATGAGAAAAGGGGGAATGCTATCAAGCCTATTTACCCATTTTCTCCAGTAAAATATATAATACTAAATTCTGCAATGCAGCACTTTTCATATTCCGCTTTTATAGAAAACGAAACTCGCTTTGAATTTTTTTAGCAGAAATATTTCTTTTCGGGACGAGTGCAATGGATTCATTAACTAAAAATGTAGCCATTTGGTCACGATTAAAATCAAGTTTGACGAACACAAATCACGGTTTCTCTTCTTAAGATTGCCGACATTTGAACGTTGAGAGGTGGTCAAGTGGTGAAAAGCAGTTGTGATAGATAAAATGGGGCTTGTATTTGAATCACACTCAAAGAAGTAATGATGTCTGATGAGTGTCACAAGACGCTCGAGGCTAACCTCGAGTTTGCAGGGTAAATTTTCGTCCAAGGCGTGCTGGTTCCATTGAACACAGCAGTCTTAAGCAAAATTCTTAATCATTGACTACGGGAAAAATGAAACTATGCTTTATCAAGGGCTTTATTAAGTTTCTACGTGTATTTACTTCAAACTCTTCGGGGAAAGTTGATTGTTCCAACTTACAGTTGGGCTCCAAAAATCCTCCAAGAAATCTTGTTTGCAGCCATTGCTAAATATTTGTTATTCCTGCAGAAACGTGTTCATATTTGGCTGAGAAGCGCAGAAATTTTTTTCTAAAGTAATCGAAATTAAACCGTTTGCTGTTCACTATCAATAATATTAAAGTGCTATTCCATTTTATGCCGGAAACATGTGAAGTTTTTTCCGATTATATTTCAAAATGATGTTCAAATAGTGTTCATTAGGTTGATCTCTTTGTTTCGAAAACTGAGCTACAAATTCTCTATCGCAAAGTGATCTATTAAAAAAAGTAAGAAAACAAAGTTTTCTCGAATGAATGATGAAAAAATTAAACATTAGTGGGTGAACAAATTATTATCGTATACGAGTACAATAAACATTTTAGTTTCCAGGAAAATGTCGGAAATAAGAGAAATCAAATAACTGCGTGCTCGCTCCAGAACGAAGAGTTGTAAAGGCCTGAAAGTTTCGGAGGGTCCAAGGTTACGATATTTTCAAATGTTTTCAAATGACGTCACAGCTGACAATGTTTATCAAGCAACAATCGCTGCAACATGTACAGGGGGATAACTGTAATGTTGAGTGATAAAGGAGAGTATTCGGTCAAATCTGTCAACCTTCGTTGGCCGCCCACTGAAATTTTCCTGGGCCTAAACACTAATCGCGGGAGTTTCAAATTTATTAGTGTAGATATCAGGAGCTCTATTCAAATGCAAAGACAAAGCGATACGGGAAAGCACAGTTCACATACGCAGCTTTGTGAAGACCGTCCGGGAGCAGATAGTCCACATGCGAACATGAGGACGAGTTCGGCTCGTACTTGTTGCAATGAGAGAAGAGCTGCAACATGATACTCTGTCCGTAGCAAGGATACGCCGTTGTGACAGGGGACTTTGTCCGTCAGGAACAGGCGGACGGGTACAAAAATTTCACTACGCACCAAGGCTCAATCCCAGCGTGGAGAGCAAACGCGTCGAATTCATGATTTCATCCTTGCAATTTCTTGGATGCTGACTCCAGCCTTTATTCTGAGAAATAAAATGCGTTGAGTGAGATTAGGGGCTGAGTCCCTGTGTATAAAGAAGCCGTATTAACAATGACCAATACAACACTTATTCTCCAGTTCATTCGCGTTAGTGAAGTGTGGATACCAATTTTTTCCGCCCTGACCTCTGTTCACAAATTTAATCTAAACTTTCAACCTTAAACTTGTACTTACTCAGCTGTTTGTTGCTAAATTATGCCAAAACCTAATCTTTCATTTATTTTAGCCAGGTTTCTGAGTCTCAGTTCTTATTAACTTCAATTTCTTCGTTGCATTTCATATTCTTCGCATTAAAAAATTTGAACACGGCTAACAACAACACTTTACTCCTCAGGGAGTTGCTTTTCACGCACTCGATGTAGTGTTGTACCACCCATATAAACTTAGTAAAATAAATGCATTTTGTATTTGATGTACGTACTTTACTTCTAAGGCAACCAAGGTATAGAATCAAATTTCTGTCTTGTTCTGTAAAACATAATCCTTGGCCATGCGTACGATGTGGCATGAGGGATTGTCAAATCTAGACAACTATAAGATCGTTGCCCAAATTTTAATTTGTTTTTTGATTCCATTAAGGGGGTTGTTTAACTCACGGATGAACTTTTTCCCAATTGGGCAGATTTATCTGAAAATTGAAAATGAAATCAATAACACTTGCAGTAAATCTAATAACGAATAAAATGAGCCCTTAAATGTCAACAAACATATAAAAACTTGTATTTTACAGAAGAGCCGATTAAATGAAAATTTCGACCCGTCACATATATTTACATTTTTCAAAGACAAAATTAGGAAATGTTATGCAGCATTTGATAGAACAGTCAATTACCAGTAGAGTGCGCTCTGAACCAAGTCTCAGCGCCAATAAACGTCGAAGATATACTGAATTTAAATGTGCAATAAATTATTTATTGGTGCAAAAATGAGAGTAAAAAAATGAGGTTGCCCCACAAACGGACCACGTCTTTCCCTAATGGGCAGATTTATCTGAAAATTACGCCACAAATGTAAAATGAGATTTTAAAACGCTTGTACTCGTACACATTTTTCGAATTTTTGCATAGAAAACGAGTTGTTTTGAAAATATAGATTTTAGGTGGGCACTTTTCAAGGCAACGTTTATGGGACCACTCGGCTAAAAAACAAAGTCCGTCATTTTCCTGTGGATTTTTTGGAAAAAAATTCTAACTCTTGTTTTTTTCAATTTTATTAGAAAATTAATTTTTCTCGAAAAAACAGAGAAGAGTATCTTGAAAATTGGATCTCCTATAATTTTGAAATTACAGAACAAGCAAACTGTTCTTTAGATAGCTAAATGTATTATCTAGAGAAACATTGGAATGGAATTTCTATATTTTGAACCGTTGAATTCTAGTTTTTCCCCCAAAAATGCAATTGTTTTATTTTTACACCTTATTTCTGTTATAATTTTTGAACTAAATAGTTTTCCAAAAACGCATACAACAATTTTCAGCTCGTTTTGGGCCCTATCGATTGATATATTTTTAATTTGTGTACTTTCAAAATTGTGGGAGAAGTAGCATTTCAAGCGTGAGTAAGATCAAGTTTTCATGAGATTTTGACAAACTCGTCACCTGGCCGTGTAATGGCATAAGTGACTGGCCTTTCGCAAGCTGCAGCAGACAAATGAACACACAATGCAAGGAAGCACATCGTAAGATTCAGAAAAATTTTTCCATAATGTAAGCTAAAAAATAGAAAATTGATAATTGCGCGATTGTTTGAAATTACTGAGTGCGGATGAATCCAATAATACAAGTGAGCGTGATTGCATGGCTGTACTCTTGGAGAGTAAATGTATATTCACTGTTTTTCGCCATATCTAACTTCTAAAATGAATTTGACAATAATTAGCATCTGAAATGAACTTAACCTTTTAGCCATTTTAATTAAAGATACGATGTGTAACAAGTATAATTCTCCTCAAGAATTTTTCTGTAACTTTGACACCCATGAATCGCAAAAATGATAGAGCGATTTTTATCAGTAATGAAAGAAAAACCAATAACTCGATGAAAACGAGAAACCAATAAATAGAGAAACAATAATTGCACAAAAAGGAGTAATAAACGAGAAATATTAACTTAACTAAAAAAGCTTCCAGGAAAAGCTTGCATTGAATGCCATTTCATTTCAAGAGGTTTTGTAAATGTCCTTTTGGCTGCACCCACTAATGCCTACTTAGTTTTAAAATTTCTTATACCATTTCACCACGGTCAGTTGAATTATGTCCTGGTGACAATGGTTAAGTGAGTTGCTGCCGTCTCTCGATGTTCCATTATTGTCGAGGAAATAGGTCGCAAGGGGACATGGAAACGTGTAGTGTTAGATTTCAGGTGAACGTTAAGAGAGAGACATGCGATGTTGTGCTAGCTTGTCAGATCTATAGAACTTCTGAATCATAATCGGTGAGAAATTTCAAAAGAAAAATTTCGAAAACAAATCACAGTAACTGTCCGAGATCATTTATAAACCTAGTTTCTTTTTTAAAGAAAGTGATAAGCTATTCAAAATTGTTCCTACAAATCAGATAAAAAATTTGATAGATTGTGGTGGTCGTTGGTATAATTTGCGAAAGTGACTGTCAGATTTGTATTTTGTGTTATCTATTACAGATAAACGGAAGTGCACATCATAAATACGTGCTTAAATAACTACCATAACTACATAGTAACACCGGGTAAGCACTGATGGATTTTGACCTCCAGGAACCTCTACCCAATGGGAGAGCGTCTCCACCCTCCAGTCCACGGTGAGCATAATATTTGTGTTAAAAAGTTGAGCTCTTTCTTCCCACAAATTCAGTTCCAATAATTAATCGTTGTAGTGCTGACTTGGTATACTGATGTTGTTTCAGGTGAAACGGGTTAAGTAATTTTATTGTGATCATAATACTGTAGAAATTAAATCTTGTGTCTCCCATAAGACTGTTACTTACCATACTGAACACCTTGATGTGTCTCTGTGAACACGTAATGTGTTTCACTGATATCCTAATGTGTCCCAGTCTGCATTTGATGTGTCCCATGTGTAGAGGTTCATTATTCCTATGAGAAAAAGTCAAAATAACGCGATGAGATTTCCTCTGGTTTCAGGTGATTCAAATTACAAAAAATGAGTATGACTAAATCGCTCGTGTAACTGCAACAGGGATAACACGTTCAGTATTTTGCACGTTCAAGCTCCGTAGAAACGGAATAATTATTGGTGCATTGCAAAGCCTTTACACCCGTCCGCCTGCTCCTGACATACTGTCCCCTGTCATAACGGTGAATCTTTGATACAGACGCAACACAATGTTGCAGCTCCTCTCAACGAGGAAAAAGTACTGTGTCTTGTTGACATCTGGACTCTCTGCTCCCGGAAGAAGGCCTCGTGTTTTCCTCGTGTTTTCCCGTATTGCTTGTCCTCGAATTCAAAAAGAACGCCTGATATCTGAACACATAAATTTTGGTCGTAGATGAAAAGCTTTCAAATCCAAAGAAACTTCTGTGCTCAAACTAACGGGAGCTGCAAGGTATCAGAGTTTATCTTCGATTCTAAAATTTCTCACAGACATTTAATCTTTTTAATACATTCATTGATATACCATGTCAGCTATGACGTCAAAAGCTAACTCAATGTCCTTCAAAGGCATTAACGACGTTAGCTTGCCAAGCGAGACCCTAGTTACTTTACATGTCCATGCAATATATCAAGCAGTTCATGTTTGTTAATACCTACAATTATCTATGCATAGATGAATGCTCGACAATGTTTGTAATTTCTAATAAATTAAGGGCAACTCGATTCAAAACTTTTTATTTTGCATAAAGTACAACACAAAAGAAAGTTAAGAATAATATCTTGAGACGTAAAATTTAATTCAACAAACAATACCATGAAAGTTAAAAACACTGAATTTGCAAAAAATATTCACAAAATGGGGAAATAAGATTTGGAGATTTTTGTACTTCATTTCATGTGAACATTTATTGATTTATGAGAGCGTGGATTTATACTTGAGTATCTACTTTCTTTCTATAAGATCGTTTAATGAGAACTTGGATTTTTTCATTAAGATCTGTATCCCTACATCAAGACGTGGATATTTACATTGATATTGGTGCTAACCCACGAAAACCAGAGTCCATTCATAAAAGCTTAGCTCGTATATGAGTTTTTTATTCATTAGTGAGACGCTGGACTATTACACGAGTACCTGAATTATTCATAGCAACCTGGATACAGGCCTGGCCTCTTGAAAATGGATCTATATTTCTTGAGAACGAAAATTAGAAAGAAGTTAAAATTTATGGGGCTAAAACTGAAACCTCAGTCCCTGTTCTCGATATATCTTCTATGTTGTTTTAAAAATTTACTCCAACTCATAATTGCCTTCTTTTGGTGTAATATCTACTGTAAATGTCACCATTTACATGGATATTTGCAGTAAATATTACAACAATGTACCGGTAACCGGTGCCATTGTTCCGAATTTTCTTATCATGCGAATAAATTAATTAGTTGAATAAATTTTCTCTTGTCGAGCCAAACTCATGTCTGAGATTTTTGTAACACCATGAAAAGCTAGTAAATTTGTAAAATTCTCTATTAATTCTATTGCAGGGGTATTAATTTGATTCTCAAATACTGACCTCAATGAGTAAAATAATATGATTTAAATAGATGGTTATATCGAACGGCAATGGCAAACTCAAATATAAAGCGGCTCCCAATTCGTGTTGGAGCGAAATACGAAGGAGCGCTTCATTTTAGACGTCTGTTGAAGCAATCAATGAAGAACTCTTGCTAGGAATAAGTCATGTACTGTCGAGAACTGTTCTCGGCGATCACTGCAATCTTAAGCAGGCAAAGCTGTTCAGTACACCTTAAGAACACAGATGAGCTTGTTGTACGCAGAAAATATTAGTGCTAATTTCTGAACCATGTTATGCTTTGTCAGTTTACCTGCTCGTGCAGAAATTATGTGATCCATCACGCATTCAGCAGATAAGAAAAAATATATTTTCCGCCGCGTTGATACTATTTAACCTTTCCATGCAGTTATTACTGCTTCTAGCATGAGTTTTCAAAGTTCTTCCTGGTCCCTAGGAAAATATTTATCGTTTCCAGATAGCTGCAATGATGGCCGCCACTTGTCGCCCTTCCCACACCACCTGCACCACAAAACCTGCTCCATATAAGGGGGACACACACACCGTGCTGTGCACTCCAACAGGTGGTGCTCACAGTTCAGCTTCTCCTGAGGTTTGTCTCATTGTAATTGGTAACGGTGTATATTGCGCTTGATCGAATGTACGTTGAAATAAACTGATTTATACCTCCGTTTATTTGTTTTTTCTGTTGTTCTATTCTGTTGTTCTATTTCAGATAACAAGAAACTCACCACAGCAAAATGAAGGCGATGCTACTCTTCACGCTGGTGCTCGTTGCCGCAGTCGTCGAGGGGCATCATGTCTACATCGTGGAGGCCGTAGAGGTGGGTGTTGGAGACCACCGCTTGCTGGGGCGTTAGAGCCCTGGCAACTGTGGGCAACGTTTGGAACCTGTGCAGGCTAAGAACGCATTTTTGAATTTCTGGTTTCTTTTCCTGAAACAGTGTTGAATTGTGTTCGTTTGAGATACGAGCTCAAATATTTTTGTGTCGGGCTAACACGACGCGTTATTTTTTGCAGGAAGCTGTGGAAGTGCAGAGGGCGCTCGGAACACAAGAAGGTAAGTGCTCTAGTTTACTCTACTCATATACCCCTCGAGATTAGGATGAGCCATTTTAATGTCTATCAGTGACACACCGGAAAGCAGGAAGAAGCTTCTATAAGGCACTCATGGGTTTGTTCTAATTTGTCTCTACAGATCTGGAAGTGCGGCAAGATGACTGCGGCGGAAACTGCTGGGTCATATTTAGGGTAAGAATTTAAAAGCAGTTCATAAAAAACGACACGTTTTGCCTGTGCATTTGCTAAGGATTAGAAAAGTTTTGGTCAATTTCTTCCGTTCTCCTAATGCTAAACGTGGGCGTAATGATTAAACTCCTGTATTTGTAGCCCTTAAGTTGCAATAACATGCTTTAGTTTTTCAAAATCTTTTACCAAAAATAAAAATTTTCCTGTTGTTCTACATTTCAATAAGTGAGTACTAATGTAAATTATAAGTCACTGAATTTAACACAGACTAATGCAGACGCAAAGATTTTGCATCCGATATCCATGGGCACTCTCGGAGGAACTAAATAACAGGGAGTCTAACGCTCATCAATGCGCCCTCACACCACGCAAGGCTCGTGCATGAGCTCCTGCACTCACATTTAGTATTTTACATCCATGCACAATTATTCAGAGCAAGTTTCTTAATTAATGCACTGCTACTCCCGCCAGGAATTAGAAGTCATAGTTAGAGGCACCGAGCGCTCAGTGTGTGGCAGTGATGAATATGCGTCCGGCCCACATCCCAACACCGGCTGCTATTGTTGTCTTCAGACCATCTGAGCGAGTGGCCTTCGTGGTTTGAAGGACGGCACCCAGAGGCTGTTGTGCTCATTCTGAAATGTACACTCTTTCGTTTATTGCTCACCTGTTTGATTTTAAATTTTTCAATTTAATGAACGCTGAGTGAATTTTGTGTTTGTATCATTCTCCTGGATGCCACTTGCGATGCTAACGTGTTCATGAAACTAATTCTCTAGAATTAGTTTAGTACTTATTCCTATATGAATAAGTCAATTTTTTTAATCAGATTTTCCGTTCACCCTCATCAACTTGAACTACTTCTCAGTTCATTATAAATTTTAGCACCCTATTATTCAGTTGATAACTATGAAGGAAACTTAGAGAGCCTTGACATGTTGACTCTGTTAGCGCAGCCGATACCGTTAGGACAGGTTGTGGCAAACAGAATTGAGAAATCAACTCTAATGCGTGAATACATTTCTATTCTATTAAGAAGCGTTAAAATATAACTACACTATTGTATTTCATGCCGTACGCTATAATCTACTTTAAAAAAAAGGAAAGCATTAGCGGCAGGAAAAAGGAGAATCCCAACTAAATAAATAAAATATTATATATTACAGAAGTAGAGGGTTATTTTCAGTTAAATAAAAAGATATTCCACTTTAAAGAAATCAAATCAAAAAGAACTCAAACATCCCTTAGAATGATTGCTTGAGATATTCAACCGCCTGAAATTGTTCGGGCTTAGGTTAAAATAATCTGGCTTATTCTCAAATTTGCGTTTGATGCATTTACAAAAAGTCAGTAAATGAACAGCGTAACTATAGTGAGGATAACTGCAGAACCTCCATCGCCTGTGATTGAACTTAGGTTTTCATAACTTTAATATCATGACTATGCCTTGTAAATATGTCATGTTTTTATGATCATGACAGTCAAGATTATGAAGGCAGGATGATTGAGACATGAGCTCGGCTGCTCATTATGACTCTCACGAGTTTAAAAATAGATCCGAGGCTAATTCAAAATGGTGCTCATGATGAGAACGTAGGAACTCACTCCATATTGTAATGTCTGAATGGCAATGATTGAATGAAGACAAGCAACAACCATCTGTCCCCCAGCAGCAGGTTTCATTCCAATTCTTTTCTCGTTTTAACTCATAGTGAAGAACATCAAATGCCTTCTCCAGTAATATTTAAAGTATTGATTAGCTTTCAGTCATCTTACCTGTGACAAAGTACCCAAGAGAAAGTATTATAACTGTTTCTTTCAATCACCAAATGAACCTATGTATTATCTATGTTATAATAAGAGTCGCGTTCGTCCGTCCCTCCGTCTGTCCGTCTGTGTGGCACACTCTCCTAATCTATAGCTTTGATAGCAACAAGGATAAAGTTTAAAGAAATAAAGGAAATCATTCTATTACATTACTTTTCTGTTGCAATTCAATTCCCCTTCACTTGGATCATGGTTTCATGAATACACAATCGGTTTATTTTTCCAAATAAAAATTTTCTTTGGAGCTTTTTCTGTTGAAATTCATTATGATGTGATATTGCTAATTGATAATGCGAAAAAAATGTTTAACATTAGTTTGACCAGTAACCAGACTACCACTGAGTATAAGGCCATAGATTTTGGAAATTGAGGTTTTGTTTCGGAATTGTGATTTTCATAAAAAGTTTCAAAGAGATATTTGTTGTGTATTTTTTTTCAACGCAACATGAGGTTTATTTAGCTGTAACTGCAAACTACAGTTTCAGTAGATTTAAACTACAAAGGCAAGAGAAGGAAACACTCTGGAACGCACGTCTTAGTGTACTGACCCTGTCGGTTACAGACTTCCTCTTAAAACCAGCCGTGCCCGGAAGTCAGGCAAGAGCGCGTAACAAAGACCTCCTGTGGCTCGTAAAGGAAGAGTGTAATACCAGCTTCCGGAGCTCTCAACAACAGCTTCCGGAGCTCCTACTCACAAAATCAGTGCCACATTATAACGACGCAAATTTTAATATACAACAATAATAGAGGATATTTCAGAATAAAATTCCGGCAACACAGGCCAATGGATATAAACGTATTATATACACTATAATAAGAGCCGCGTCCGTTCGTCACACCCACCAGCCTGTAGAGTGTGATGAGCTCATCTGTGATAGAAGCTTCATCAACTCAACAATTATCTTCGGTGCATAAATCCATCAGATTTGGAGTCGGAATGAATATCACATGTATTGTTAGGAAATAGGAACTTGTGTCATGTGATTTTCGAACGTTATTGTACATTTTTGACTGGCCGTGTGAACTTGGCCCCATCAACTCTTGAGAAATTAATTTTTTAATTTTTTCGGCCTATACTTCATTAAGCTTTTTCCTTATTTCAAAAAAAGGGGAAAAATATTAAAATCAACTCTACAACTTTTAAGGGGGTGAACTAGTAATAATAGAAATAAATCAACAGCAAAAGGCGTTTTAGTATCAAGCTGTGTAGGAAACCTCTTGCTAAACGGGAAGTCAGAAATTGGTTCACTCGACAGCCGTCCACATCAATCTTGACAGTAACTGTGACCTATTGAAAAGAAGGGAAGCTTAATGGTGGAGAAAAATTACACGGCACTTGAATAATTTGACGGTGGTAGGATTGAAAGCTGCTGAGAATAGATTCAAGTGAATATTTTCTGAGTTAACAGGTTAGGCAGTACATCCTATACCTATAATATATTCAAAATATCAAATTTACGTTGTTAAGGCATGGCTTAAAATTTAGAGTACGGCTCGAGATCGGGAAACTCCAGCCATACGATGGCGAGTGAGGGACGTTGGGACAAACGCACCTACTTATCGCCAAACCTACTCTCACTAAAGGATCCCTTGAAGTCCACATGACGACGGTGGAAGAGAAGGCCGACGACAGACCGCCCGGTCGCTGATGCACAGGACTGCAGTAGGAGGCACTTGGCTCCCCATCAGGGTTGACTCCGGAGTTGAGGAGATACGAGGTAGCCGGGTACAAGGCTGTCGCAGAGCTGTTCCAACAATCGAATATGTTCCAGATCATCATTTTTGAAACACTCAATTTGATTTTCCCACCACAGTATTCATCCTTGAAAGAATTTCCTTCGTTGAAAAAGTTTTGCCTAACATAACGGAATGATTAAACGACTCGTGAATTATCATTTGCATGACTTGCACTGAAGAATGTATCTTTGACCGAGTTGATGCTCGTCATATTACACTTTGATACGCAAATATCTTACAACCAATGCCAAGACGGCAAGAACAACAAATGGTAAATATTACATTGCATACAAAAACGAGACTTTGTGTGAACCACGGTGTGAGCCCATCGTGTAGACGTTGTTCATAACAGCCTTTGAAAACGTAGCCAATATGTTCGAATCATAGGAGAGAGAAAGGAGAATGTTGATGATCAAATGAAATTCTTTGGTTTTCTATAAACTTAATTTTTATTAAATTTTTTTGTAAACATTTTTATCATTAAGTGCTCTTATACTTGATAAATTAATTATTTTGTAAGATAAATATTAACTGAATGAGTCTAAAGTCGAACAGGAACTTCGAACACTTGTTTTGTTTCTGTCATGTGATCAAGTCTCGAGCAGTTCGATCAGCTGGTGAGAGGTGATGGTTCAATAGAGGTCTCGTTCACTATATTGTGCAATAATTTTGTTCGGTCAGCTGAAGGAATACAGTGAAGTCATGGCTATTGCTGCTGCTCAAGGAAAACTGTTAGCTGTTATTGGAGATGAGGTACGTTCAAGTGAAATTTCTTCTGAACTGTTCTGTAATTCAAAAGATGTCACAGATGCATGTTATTATCAATTTTGTCATTGTTATTATTGACAGGTATCAGAATGCAATTTGGTTAAACACCAATTTTTCAAGTAGTAATTGTTTTAAATGAATCTAATTTAGCCTTTATTGGGGAGACTTCATGTTTACCTCCCTAAAAAAATAACCAAATCCTGTTTGATCTGAAAATTGCTAGAGTTAAGCTTAAATGATCAGGGATATTTAAATATCTAAAACATTCAAATTTTTGGTCAAATATCAGGTTGAATGCATTTTGTTTCCATCTGTAGGTCATTTCTGGAACTCAAAATATTTGCTCCCTAAATATACAGTGAAACCCAAGTTATGTTTACTTGAATTAAAAATTGTCAGTACTATTATGCTAAACAATTTTGTATGTATAATTGTATGATGGGCTTAATTTTTGTTGAACTCTGAGGCATTTTTTGTTTCTTCCAATTGAACATAAATGAAAAAAGGTTTTGGGTGAGTGCAAAAATAAATTCTGGTATGTCTTATTTTATTGCAGCATTAGAATTTTGTTATTTGATAAAAATCTGAATAAAATTCATGTTGAACAAGTAAATTTTTCTAACATTCCATCTTGATATGGTTTGGTCAATATTGAATTTAGGCCTTTCACCGAAATTAAAAATTCCGTTCCAAAGAATCACTAAAGGAACACATTTAAAAACGTTTTATACGAATGGCATTCTGCTCGCTGATGTATTTTTGAGTTATTCAATTTTGAAGTTATAAGAACGTCTATAAAAGTGAAAGAACGGACACGTAAATATGCTGTAATTTGGTATTAACGTAACGATGGGTGAGGTTAGGGTAGGTTATAGTTGGTTAGTTAAATAAACCAACCTAAAATAACATAAATCAACCTAAAATAGCTTACCTTAACTTACCCTAACAAAGCCGTGTTAATTTCCCGCCAAGAAGTGGGCGTGTCCTGCCAGAAAAGTGGGCGTCACCCAACAATGCGACGACTAAGCAACCGACCATGTAATGTTATTCCTATCTGAACGTAATTATTGTTATATCTCTAAAATAACTAGTGATAAACCGATACCATTTTTTTGGCCGATACCGATACCCATTTTTGGCCGATACCGATACTCCGATACTTGGAAATACCGATACTTTGACCGATACTACTACCGATACCGATACTATGAAAATTATATTTAAAAAAATCATTATAAGCCCTACATGGGTGTTATAATAAAATTATTCACTAATTTATCTAATAATATAA
>JACJUY010006707.1:13616-24188 GCA_014220935.1 Platorchestia sp. MABIK
TTAGGCTTAGTATCGTTCTGATATGTGGCTCGCTGCCCAATCTGTACCGATGAACCCTGAAACCTGATTTAACTTTGTTAATATATGTAATCTCGTGGCCTCGCACCCAGTTCAGGAATCTGTAATTTGTAATCTGTAATCTCGTGGCCTCGCGCCCAGTTTAGGAATCTGTAATTTGTAATCTGTAATCTCGTGGCCTCGCGCCCAGTTTGGGAATCTGTGATCTGTAATCTGTAATCTCGTGGCCTCGCGCCCTGTTTAGGAATCTGTAATCTGTAATCTCCAGGCCTCGCTCTCAATTATTAGTCTGTAACAATTTTCTAGGTTCGCCTCGTATTTACCTTTACCCTTACACTGGAAGGGCATCTGTTCCATTGTACGAAAAATGTGCTTAGCTCGGTTTTCTCTTGCAGTCTATGAGACGTCGCCTGCCGTTTCACTGCGTAGTGTGCAGGCGGGGTTTGACGCTGCAGCTGCTGCTTGCTATTCTCCATACTGCAATGTATTACCATTCTCGATAGTTCTTTATTTGTGTATAGTAGGATGAAGCTTATTATTAAACAATTGAATCCCCTTTCTGGGAGCAGCCCGTCTTTTTCCCATGTTTCAGGAAGATAAATAAATATTTTATATACTTACCGCGTAGGAATTCGAGGCAAGAAATGATGGTGGATTATATTCACTTGGACTATTGATGTCTCGGTGCAAAATGCTTGGATCTTGGCACGAGGAGTTGATGTTCAATGGACCAACTGCAATTTCGAAGAGCAAACGTGATGTCCTACCTAAAAAGATTTCAGGTTCTACCACGTACACGCGGTAAGAGACCAATGCAATTCCCAGGAGATGGAGACGTGCGATTTGATAATACAGGGCATTTTGCGAGACCAACTGCTGAAAACAAACGCCGTAAATGTGTTGCAGAATCCTGCAAATCTCAAACACGTGTTCAGTGTTCAAAATGTGATGTAGGATTATGCATTGCCTGTTTTGTAGGCTACCATATGAAATAAAAAAATTGTATCAGGGTTCAAACATTTTATAGAAACTAACGTGTTGTCCTGAAATATTTCAGTGGATAATATTTTTGGTTTGCAACAAAAGTTGCAGAGTTTCATCTTATTTTGTTTATTTGATTTCATGTTTTATGCCAAATGAATAAATCGTAACAGGCTTCAATTGTTTCATAGAAGCCAGCATTTGATTTGGCAATGTTTCAAAGGATAATAGTTTTGTTTTGCAATGAAAAGGGCTTAGTGGCACATCATTTTATTTATTTTAATATATATACTTTTTTATAATAAGGAAGAATTTACGTTTCAAATATTCAGACATTGAGTTGTGATGTGGTAAAGCCCTAACATATCGTAGAATCTTGAGCATGATTAATCAAGATCCAATATAGAAATATTTCGGAAAATGTCTTTTTTTGTACCCTCATTTACCGTGGGTTGTTATTTGGCACCGAGGTCAATTTCAAAAAGTGTTTGAGATTTTAAGATTCTGATGCCAGATTCGAGTTCTTCAGGTTCGAATTAGTTAGTGTTTGAAGTTTCAGCAAAATCAGAAATAAAAAGTTAATTCCGCAACAAATGGGTTAACACCATTAAAAATTTTGTTGTGAGCATTATAATATTGAATACTTATGAAGAAAAGTGTAATCGTGCTATTATACACAGAACTGAATCGTGACCATTGGCTACAGAGAGAATTCGTTCCCTATCGTCAGCTGACTGAGATCGAAGTATATGCTAAATGAAATAGCAGCAGTACCCAGGTTATCGTACAGTAGGCCCTTCACCCCTCAGGTGAGTTGGCGGCGTAATAAACATATACTGTAAATATACCAAGGTGTAGTTATTGTGCACAGATTTTCAGAGATCAAGGCAACGAACCCTCAAGAATTTCTAAGTGAAAAGTTGAATACATTTCGCATGCAGATTTTTATTCTCAATACGCGTAGCATTCTTCAATAAATTAAATGACGTTAATTCGACGTCAACTGGAAATATTTAGGGATTTCATGAACAAACAATAATGCAAATGCGTTTGTACATTTCATACACAAAAAAGGCATAGGGAACGTTTTAAACATTCCAAAGAACCAAATGACCTAATGTAATGATAGCATGAAAATTCCCGTTTCCTTGTGTGCTAAAACATAAGTGTACGCTGAATTGGATGAATTTATGTATACAATAAATTAAATGTATTTATGTGTACACTAATTTGAGTGTACACAAAATACGTAGATTAAGCGTGTATACAAAATTGAATATATTTATCCAGATTTGAGCGAAGAAATATTGTGAATAGATACTCGTACAAGCCCCATTACATGCGTTCTACGACTTTCGCACGTTTAAAATAATCCATATTTAAAAATGTCGTTGTGGATAAAATATGAGAAGTGCATACAACTAGCTTCTTTGTGCAAATTATTTTCTTTGTATGGAGGTAGGTTTTTTAGTTAAATAACCTTTTAAATGATATAGACTTTGAAATGATATAGTTATCTCGAGTAAAACAAAGCACCCCTTAAAATTTATATGCATTGTACCATGACATAGCGCTTATTTAATTTATTACCCAGATGTTTCTTCGTTCGAACGATCTTGAATACAGTATTCATTCGAAAGAAAGAACCAAATGAATTAAAAAAGGCTTTAATTTCACATATCAGCGGTTCAAAACCGAAATTAAAAATGAAGAAATGCATGACAAAATGCATGACAAAATGCATTTCGTTTGCTGCCTTAATTAATCTAGGATTGATAATACATGTACGTAGATACAAGTTAAAAAACAGAATATCAGTGACGATGCATTGTTGAAAACCTTCTTATTATTGCGCACTCAAAATGAAATATGAGCGTAGGAACTTGCGATACCAGAAATTAATGTTGAAAGTAAACTGGGTGGATTTAAATATTTCTGCGTCGGACTATGAGGTCAACATCCGGAACAATATTTTCACTCATACGTATCAACTTGTCTGCCAATTAACAAGTTTGGAGAAAATAAAATATTTTACCAGAACATAAGTTTATGATATTTCTCATAGCAATAATATTGGTGGAAAAGAGTTTACTTTAGTCAAAAACATGAAAAGGATTGTAGTACAACGCTAACTAAAACATTTACTGCATAATTGCAGTAACACTTGAAATTCACCTCCTAAATAATGCTTTTCTAATATACTTACGAGCGTAAGAAACGACAAACTGCCCCACGAGGCAATAAAACAAGGTATAAAGACATGTTATATCCCATTTCACGATAATGACAGCAGATCATTCACAACTTACACATAGTCTTGTGACCGATGTTTTCCCATGACGTTATCACAAACTATCTTGAGTGACTCAAAGGCAAGCTGCTCTTTTGTCTTGAAACGTGTGATGAAAGTTTCATCGAGTTCAATTTTTCGAATTTGGGCACCTATTACAATATTCTTTAATTTCAGCTTAACTTAGGGAAGGGAATTTTTCTGCAAGATAAGCATTTGCGTAGGAATTATAGCCTAGGCCTTTCACAAATTGCTGAAACAATCCAAGTTTGAAATGCAAAGGTGGTGAATGAATTCTATCACTTTTTAAAAGGAGGTTTGTGCATGACATTGTGTTTTTCTAGCTCAATTTCATCTCGAATGGGCCAATCCCTGCGTACATTTTGCTCAGTTCATGCCCTGGAGTCCCACAAGAACAGACAGCAGCAAAATTTAATATAGCCAAGCCAAAGGCCAGTATGCATGGCCCCAACCTTTACATCTGCACAAATATGACAGATATGGTCTTCATACTGTATACTGGTTAGAATTGCTTTCAAATCTTATAAGATATATGGGAACAGATGGCCAGTGTTACAGTTGTGTGATAGAACAGCTTAGATGCTGTCCTTCTATGCATGTATGCTTACTTTTGTCTTTGATGAAACAGAGATCCCCGCACAAATCAAAACAATAGCATTGGTTCTCTCTCGCTTACTGGATCACTGGACTCCAAATTTTCACCACTGGAATAATCGTCTGCACTGCTGGAACTCCGCATTTCTTTTTCTGGAACTTTGGGCGCAGGTAAATCTTTTGAGTGCTTTACTGGGCACATTGCTGATTGCAAATTTGGATAAACAACGTATTTTTTCTTTGCTGTAGTACAGCCTATTAAGTCTTTCAGACAGAAATAGCATTCATTTGAGTGGTCTTTGTGCTAGCACCAAATCAATGGGTCACCAAACTTCATTTGAACATTTTGTCCTACATTCCAGGAGCTCAAAGTCTTCACACTTGTGAGGCAACACACCTGAGGAGCACATGAGTTGTCCTGGTCTCCTACGTCGCAATCAAAGAACACATCATTGTTCTTGAAATAGTGTGTAATACTGCGCGTTTCTTTAGTTAATGTTAATTCCCCGCATGTCTAGCAGGATCTGTTGGGATCAATTTTGCTCTGGTCTTACACGCACTTTTGAAAACATACAAAGTCTGAAGGAAATCAGATAAATTCAATTAAATATAAGCACGCAACGATAAATCTGTGCAACATTAAAAGACGTTCTATAGATCTGAGGCTATTTTCACACTCAAAATGACACACGATCCATTTCTGCCTTATAGTGCTGAAATTCTTTACATTGACAGTTCTATAAATAAATCATGCCTAACTCGAGAAGGACATGACTAGAAAAGGATATTCCATTGCATTTTGCGTATAAAATTGCCGCAGATCTCTCGTACTTTTTTGAACGATTTTGGACTGACGAATCATTCATAGGCCGGATCGGACAGGTGAAAATTAAATGAAGCTGACCGATGTATGAACATGTCTGTCAAAGTGTGAGACTTGATGAAGAATATTTTTTACTCGAGCGTTTAAGATATTACTGTGATTTACCACATATTGAATGACCTATTCAATTTGAATTTCGACCATAATAAACGAGTTGATTTTTGCTAATTTTCAATTCCGATTTTGAACAGCGAAAATGAGAAATCAATATTTCCTTTAATTCATTTGGTTCTCTCTAACGAATGAATACGGCTTTCAGGAACGTTTAAACAAAGCAGCTTCTGAGTAATAAATCAAATAAGCGTTGTTTCAAAGTACAAAGCGTGCAAATTCTCAGGGGTGCTGTGTTTCAGCTGAGACAACTTTATCATATCCAAGTCTATACCATTTGTATATCTATTTCACTCAAGCAAAATCTAACTCCACGCAAACGAAATTCAGTTTCGCGAAGATGAAGGTTCAATGCATTTCTCACACTTCACACTTTTTCGAATATGGGTTATTTTGATTGTATTATAATGGCTGAACGTGTGTATGGGTATTTACATATAAACACAATAATTATTTTCTCTAATCTGAATCACAACATTCAGTTTAGTGAACACATTTAGTGTGGTTACAATTTAGTGAAAACATTTGCGTACACAAAATTTAGTATACTCTCAAATACGTTTAATATATGGTACACATAAGTAAATTCAATTTACTGTACATCTATACTATACATGCAATTTACTGCACACATAAATATATTCGATTTAGTGGACACATAAATACACTCAATTTAGTGAACACATTCATTGTACAAATTAATACATTCAATGTAGAGTACACTTATGCTTCAGTGTTAAAGAAAAGGGAGATTTTCATGCTATCGAATCATTGGGTCACTTTGCTTTTTGCCCTGTTGAAATGTTCACTTTGCCTTTTTTGAAAATGAAATATACGAACTCATTGACATTAATGTGTCTTCACGAAATCCCTTAACATTTCAGTTGATGTCTAATTAACGTCATTTAATGTTTTAAAGAATGTTTCGCACGTTGAGAGTATACACTTGCTTCCAAAATGCATTCACCGTCTCAGCGAGATATTATTGAGAGTTCTTTAGAATGACCTTAACGAAGCTGGGTGTACGAGAGTCATCAGGATCATTAATATACATATGTATTTACCTCGCCAACACACCATTGGGGTGAACGGCCAACTGTACGATAACCTGGGTGCTACATGCATTTATTTTTGCATATTTTGGCCTATTCGTCATCTAACGACAGGGAATGAAGTTTCTCTGCAGCTAATGCTCCCGATTCAGTTTCTTCTATGATAGAATGATTTAGTATTGCTCAATAAATAAATAATTTTAGACTGTTATCTGTAGGAATTTTAATGTTATGAAATTGTACATCGTAGTTCTGGAATAGACCTAGAAATGTTATCTGTCCAACTCAACGATTCCCTGATTGCCGAATTATGGTTGAAAGTTCAACGAAACAATTATCAACTGTTGATTAGAATAAATGAGGGCTCGAATGAAATCTTGAGTGTAGTTTTGGTTTTGGACGAAGCTCCAAATTAGATGAATGAAGGTATAAAAACTAAAGCAATATTCTCTCACACTACAACCGAGAAGAAGCTCATTATTCGTTTAATGCCACGTTGGTGGTTTTGGATGCATATCTAAGCACTCACTGAGGTTATTTCTCGACAAAAACACTTTATAGAAAATAGATATCAACAATCATTTTGTAACAATTCGTATTTAGTCCTACCAAGTTCTGTGAATTTTAATTCGAGAAAATTGCAGTCCACATTTTTTCGTCGTCATTCATTTCATTATTTTTAACTAATTTCATTTAATTTCTTGAATTTGTCTATTCATTTAATGAATGTGAAATAAGTAATTTAGCTGTGTTTTTCAGGGTTGAAATTATATGTCAAAATGAAATGTATAATATATTACTGCCAAGCTATTTGCTGTTATTTTCACAAGATCTGTAGCACAAATTTTAAGTCCCAACATTACGTGATAAGAAAAATTCAATTTCAAATACAGATGTTGAAATTGTTAAATTTTGAATTGACCTGAAGCGTGACACATAAATTAAGTGACCACTCCTGGACGAGAGGATTTTATTCCTGCTGATCTGCTCGATTGGAGGAGGAACTTGAAATCTAAGAGCTTCAGAACAACGCCAAATTGGGCCTCAGACAGAGTTTCTTCGCTTTCCTAAGCACACATTCGTGGTTGTGCGCGTGTTGCCGTGTGCAAAATAAACAACAATGCGTGCGTCTCGGCCACTTGGGTGAAGCATTTGCAGCCTCTGGTTTGAGAAAAGGCCAAACTTATAACTCTAATTTTACCTTGTATTCATTCACAATTTTGAGGCGGTAGTGCAGTGTTTCGGCAACAGATCTCACGTACCCTACACACACCTCCACTCAAAAGAGCACATTCAGAGCGTGCAGCGTCAGTACCCTCTACATCAGTGGTTCTTAACCCCTGGGTCGCGACTCACAGTTGGGTCATTTCTTTGGTCGTCAAGAGTGTGTGTAACATGTTTGTGTTGACCTATAGTATAGTAAAATTTTTATGTCATAGAGGCTTCGGTCGGGGAAGTTATTTTCGGCAGATTTTGGGTCCCTGCTAA
Organism: Platorchestia sp. MABIK; assembly: GCA_014220935.1. Classification (NCBI taxonomy): domain Eukaryota; kingdom Metazoa; phylum Arthropoda; class Malacostraca; order Amphipoda; family Talitridae; genus Platorchestia; species Platorchestia sp. MABIK. The sequence continues at coordinate 21,055 of JACJUY010006707.1, forward strand.
AAAAGATAAAGAACCACTGCTCTACATGTAGGAGGCAGGAGGCGCGTGTCGTATTATAGTGACCGTAACTCAGTGTAGGTATAACATTTATCATCGACTACGGGGAAGTTTGGGATTACTTCAATGTTGGGAGCGTGGGGCCGTAATCTCCTGCAGAGAATGTCTTCATTTTCACGAAGACTACAACGTTGAACAGGAGAGATCCCCACTGCGCAAAATCGTATTCAGATAGCTAAGTAGAGAAAGGGATCAAATCGGTTAAATCTCTTTCTAGAAACTGAATTCTCCATCAAATTATCAGCGAATTAGGTATCAATAAAACAACAGAGAGCGATTATCAAGTAAATTCATCAAATCAGTATACACGCGTCTCACAAAATGTAAAAGTTATTCTCTAAAGATAAGATCAACTTCTTTGCTGTGCTACCATGAACTAAGTAGAACATAACAATCCAGTAAATATTGCATCTTGTGCATGCAATTCAATATTTGGTCTACAGTGTAACCTCGTGAATATCTTTTACTGACGGACTGATTTGTAAGTAAAATTTCATTCTATTTACGAGGCTTTAAAGTGCTTGGATTAGTGGAAGGGTATTTCATTTATTCTTTTATTAATACAAAAGGGAAGTCTAAATTCATTCGTATATTATATTAAAATACATGTATAATTACAACATATATTATACACGTATATACCATGTTGCCTTTCAAATAAAAAACGTACAAAAATGAGAAAAAAGTTTTAAATTTGAATGTAACACAAACTATGTTTCAAATTTCAATTAAATTCTAAGTAATTGTACATTGAAGTCTGATCGTGGAGAATGAATTTCCTTTCCCATTGAGTAAAATTTGCAATTCACAAACTATCGAAATTAAATGCGGATTAATTGATCAGAATTCAAGAAAATATGATGAAGTTGCTGCCTACTTAACTTGCTGCAGAACATTATCAATAAGTATAGCAAAAAACTCTATAAAAATACTGAAAAATAAATTCTCAATAGATAAAGTAAAACAAACCTTAAACATACAAATAAAAACCAACCCCATATAAGTAAGCCAAAACCAACTCTAAATAAACACAACACCATATGTGTAATAAAAACACTAAACGCAATGAAGATCCGGATCAAACTCGGTGTTATGCTGCGCATTGCAAAGCGAGACGGTATCGCGTGTTGCGCTGCTGNAGTCTGGAGGCAGCTTTTCTCAGGTCTTGTGGAGGTCCGCGGCTTGCCGCTGGGATCACCACAGTACCCTCTACATGTAGGAGGCATGAGGCACGTCTCATACTATAGTGACCGTAACTCAGTGTAGGTGTAACATTTATCATCGACTGCGGGGAAGTTTGGGACTACCCCGATATTGGACGCGTGAGGCCGTAATCTTTTGCAGGGAATGTCTTCATTTTCACGAAGTTTCAACGTGCAACAGGAGAGAACCCTCCTGGGATAATCTCTATCAGGACTGCTTGTTGTAAAAAAGAATAAATCGGTTTAGTGTATATCTTGGAACTGAATTCTGTCTCAAATAATCATCGACTTAGGTATTAATAAAACAACAGAGAGTGATTATCAAGTGAATTCTTCAAATCATTAAACACGCGTCTCACAAAATATGAAAGTTATTCTCTAAAGATAAGTTCAACTTCTTTGCTGTACTTCCATGAACTAAATAGAACATAACAATCCAGTAAAATATTGTTTCTTGTGCATGCAATTCAATATTTGGTCTACAGTGTAACCTCGTGAATATCTTTTACTGACGGACTGATTTGTAGGTAAGTAAAATTTCATTCTGTTTGCGAGGCCTTGAAGTGCTTGGATTAGTGGAAGGGTATTTCATTTATCCTTTTATTGATACATAGGGGAAATCTAAATACATTCGTATGTTATATTATAATACATGTATAGTTAACACATATATCATATGCATATACTATGCTGCCTTTCAAATACAGAACGTTCAAAGATGAGAAAAAATAGTTTCAAATTTGAATATGACACAAATTTTGTGTCAAATTCTACTTAAATTGTAAGTGATTGCACATTGATGTCTAATCTTGTATAATAAATTTCCTATCCCATTGAGTAACATTTGAAACTTACAAACTATCAAAATGAAATGAGGATTAATTGATTAAAATTTAAAAAAGGCTGTCCAATCATATTTATCCTACGAAATAATACATTGTGGTAAAGAAACATAAAATATAATGAAGTTTTGGCCTACTTAACTCACTGCAGAACTCTCTAAATAAAGCAAAATAAACTCTAAATAAATAAAGCACAACAAACTCTCTGTGAGTAAAGCAAAACAAACTCTAAATAAATCAAAATCCAACTCTAAATAGGTAAACCAAAACCAACTTTAAATAAACAAAACACAATAAATATAATAGAGCACATAACGCAATGAAGATACTGATCAAACTCGGTGTTAGCTGCGCATTTCAAAGCGAGACGGCATCGCGTGTTGCGCTGATGAGCAACGCAGAGAACTTGTCAGATCTAAATCGCGTCAATTGAAGTGACCTGACAAGGTGGCATCGCACGGGCGGAACATTTCTACAGTTATTGAATTTCTAAGGCTAGGATACCAACGGAAGCATCAAATTAGAAGCAGTTAGTGCACTGGCCAACTAGTGGAGCACCAGAGTTAGTGCTCTCGAAAAAAAAACTAATCAGCAAAGATCATGAAATCGTTAAGTCTGTATAGCATCAAGATTAGCGCAGTCGCCAAACCAGCATCTTTGTAAAGTTCACCCAGCCGCTAAACCAGAGCAGCTGCAAAGTTAATCCATCCGCTAAACCAGAGCAGCTGCAAATTTAATCCATCCACTGAACAAGAGCAGCTGCAAAGTTAATCCAGCCGCTAAACCAGAACAGCTGCAAAGTTAATCCATCCGCTAAACCAGAGCAGCTGCAAAGTTAATCCATCCGCTAAATCAGAGCAGCGGCAAAGTTAATCCATCGGCTAAACCAGACTGTAGAACTGTGAGACCGTAGAACTGTGAAACTGTAGAACTGGGAGACTATAGAATTAGGAGACAGCAGAACTGTGAGTCTGTAGAACTATGGGAGTTATAGCTGTAGAACAGAGGCAGACTGCACCAGGATAACTATGGA
>JACJUY010006708.1:6615-20782 GCA_014220935.1 Platorchestia sp. MABIK
TACATTAAGTTGAGAACTCAAGTGATGCTGGTGCACCAGTACCTAATTTCAAGTAACATTAAAGGCAGTAAACCACTTATTGAAAATAAAACCACTCAGTCGACACGAGCATGTATTCAACAAACAATAGAAATTCAAGTTAGCTACAGAAAACAATATTTACCAGAAGGTAACTGAAACGCACGATCCTTTTAAATTTCAGAAAGATACCTTATGTTCGAGACACTCGTTCGCTCACATTCCAATCCATTTCTCACATCCATCATGGACGAACTTATCGTACGAACGGCGTACCAGATCAACACGTTAACTTTAAACTAAGACAAGGAAACTGACCAACCGTTGAGAACTAGTTAACGACATCGGCTAGGCGCAACTAAATGAAAGCAAGAATTCAATGGAAAATAAAAAGAGCATATATGAATGATAAAAAACAAATGAATACTGAATTAAATCTTAAATCAGGAGACGAAAAAAGAAACGCGTCCAGAATGATAATAACCTATTTTTTCCAGTAGCACCCAAAGTAGGACACAGCGCTTTTTTCTTCACGATATGAAGCAAAAAGGAAAAATTGAAAATATGAAAGGCTGAGTTTAAGTATCGTTGTACAACGTTGTAGGGTTGCACAATTATACAATAAAAACAAGCCAAAAAACAATCAGCCATGACATACATCTTACGATAAAATAAACTCCATTCATACTCAGCACTTTAACAGTTCTACTTTTTTAGAAAGAAAACTACCAAGAAAGTTTCATAACTCAATACATCAGATTGGAAAATTAACCTTCCAATAAAAGTGCATAAAATTTGTTTCCCATCTTCTCCATTGTATGTAACAGATCATGGAAGAACAATCGTAGAACCATTGAGCTGTCAAAACTGAAGTGAAGTAACTTACCGAAACCGCTTGAAAAAATCATTACCAGGTTAGGCATAACCTGGAAATTGCGAGCGCTGGTTTTCTAAGGACTAGAAAAAAGTGGCTTATTTGAAATAGCTCACTACACTTTTTGAACCTAAACTTAAGATAAAAAAAATAATCCACTTGTTAAAATTAAAAATAAATTGCATAGTGAACTTCGCTCGATTTAACAACACGGGAAATCTTAGTACCATTCCTTCCAACGGTTGGTAAATTGCTTTTCACAGGAGATTTAGATTTATACTTGCGTAAGTCATACTAAGTCACTACCAATAGTACATTTCAATAGTATATACTACCTCATCAACCTAAGTCACTACCTCATCAACCTAAGACTAAGTGTACTGACAAGTTGTCCGTAAAACGGTGTACACACTGACAATCTTTTTTTTACACATGAAAGCGCTTGGCATCTTATACAAGTAAATTACATACGGCCAAATTTGACTTTCAAGGTAGATAAAAACAAATTTTCGTCAATATCCACAGAACCCAGTTCTTGGAGCTCTTTAACAAGCCTCAAATCAGAGCGAGAAAATTTATAGTTAACAGGTTTATCGCATAGAATATTGGCTAGTCGTGAATTGAAGGTATGCAAAGTCAAGCCAGAAATATTTATGATAGATTTCACTTTCTCAGAAAACCATGTCTTTTGGAATCCTGGAGTTGCCAATTGTATTTCACTTGAAGGAATTGAACTCGACTGATCGTGCGGCAATACATTTCCTTGAGGCTTTGATTGAGCATAGGAATTTTCAGAAATTGGTAGCAGATGTGACTCGGGGGCCTGACTAGTAGAATTTCCGCGACGACAACTAATGCCCTGAACATAACTGATCCGCGGTGCTGGCCTGGAGTAACTCAAATGAGGCTCATTGTCATTTGGAAACTGAGCTTTGGTCTGTGTACATCCTGGTGGAGGGAATGCCTGATAATTTGTCTGTCCTTCACTGTATTCTGTGTGATGGTGAGAACTAGAAGCGACTTGGCCAGACCACACACTATCATCATTCCCAATTGTTATTCTAGAATTTGGATGGTGCAACTTGAAAGAATTATTTACAGGCACATATTTATGAATGTTATACTTACCAGAAATTTGATTCTCATGAACGAAGTCTGTAGAAGCGCAGGATTGTTCACTTACAGTTCCACTTGACGAGCCTAGAGCATTACGTAACAACTGTTTCAGGGAATCAACATCAGAACTCAAAAGACTTTCACTTTTTAGAACAGAATCCTTCGCAGACATTTTGGCCGAATACACCACGGAAGACTTACTATTATGGTTTTCTCGAAACGAGTGAGCATTTTCAGTGATATCAGTTCGTTCACATATGCGTGAATGATGATCGACAGATGCAGTGTAATTTCTGTTTTGAGTAAATTCGGACGAATGGAACGCAGAACCTCGGTTATCTTGTTCCGCTCTTGCCTCCCCAACAGAACAAACAGAAATGTCATCAAAATTATGTCTTTGATCCCTACTTTGACTACCTCCAACATGTGGGCTAAGCTCATATGTACTCATTGGCTGACTTTTATACAAACCACTTTGTGGAATATGATCGCGATTGGCAAAATCTCTAACATCAGACACTCCAATCGTTTTAGGGCCCTTGGGCTCTTTAAGTACGGCATCTCTGCAGTTAGAATCATCAACTAATCTATTGGGGCTACCGGTTGACTTAGATAAGGACATATTGAAATGCAATTCAGAAACTGCTATGAAAACTTTGCTCAACTCTTGCTTGGTGGCACTTTTCCCTTGAAGATTAAGAGTACACTGTATGAAATCGACAATGAATGAAGAGCTCTTTCCTTCAGTCGCTTTAGCAATGGCTTTAACATCTAAACCAAGGTGGTCATGGTTGTCCTTTTCAGTAACTTTAGGGGTTTTTGAAAGTATTTCTAATTGCTTTTCGGCATATTTAGGTAAGGCATCTAAATACAAAATGGCTAATTCATAGTTCTTGCGAGTCGGAGATTGTAGGCTTGGAATGTCAGCTTGAAGTTTTTTAGCGCACAATTTGTACAGAGTTATGCTATCTTGATCGAGAAAGAGATCGTAAAAGCCTGGAGGTTCCTTACTTTGGCTTTCTTGAAACAATCTTGCTAGCGCATTACCTAAGAACCCTAGGTACTGATTAACATTCAAGAAAACTTGAAGGGCTTTCTCCATTGTGAAATTGCTCAATACGTCTACGTGAGAAGATGAATTCTTCAATTCAGATGCTCGAGATGGTCCTGGGATATCACTAATGTGTGGGGTATTTACTGCACTACGAGAAGTGCCGATATTTCCTATTACGCTAGGTTTGTGCATTTTAATGCCATTGTCGGACTGTGAAGAATTTTTAACTGAATGATTGCTAGCCTCAGGAGAAATATCTTCCTGGAAATAATTCGGAATTTGGAAAGGAACAGTGGGCGCTTGACGACCATTTTCAATTTTGAGAGTCTCGAATTTCGGCTCAGACGTAGGTGAGATGAGAGGAACCTCAGGGGTCATTTCTCTCGATTCATGAATTTGCTCTTTTTCAGCTGCACGTTTAAACTTTTCTACTAATGCTCCTAGTTTCTCAATCCACAAAATACGTTTCTTTTCTGCCATTTCAAGGCGCCAAAACCTATTCCAATCTTCTTCAATGTCACTAAATGAATTAGTTTTCTCCCGCACAAGTAGAAACTCTTCATATTTTTCTTCATAATTAGGATGAAGCTCGGGAACTTCGATGAACACGCTGAACTCTTCTTCAAACTGCAAACGGAGAGCTTTTTCCTCCTCCAGAAACGACTTCAGAAAACTTCCGTCAGTCTCTCTGCAAAACATATGAAGAACAAATTAAAATCATAAAAACATAAAAAAAGCATAAGTAGGTATTTTATCATACATAAGCACTTGAAAAAAACGTACGTCAACGAAGGCAAGTCGTAGATGTCCTGCGTCTTTTCTATGATGGATTCTGCATTATTTTTGGTGTCTGCGTTTTCAGTCTTAAGTTTCTTCGTTGGATTCTGCGACTCTTCATCAAGGGATAGAACAGGAAGCTGGCTACGCTCTGTAGGCTGAGAAGCCGTCTCTTCTTGAACCTTGGCAGGTTTTTTATCTTCTGACGCAGATGAAATGCACGAAGTAGGAAGTTGGTTACTCTCCACGGGTTTAGTTTTGGCCCCAGTCGATAGTGCCTCAACTGATTCCTTGGAATCTGTAATCACAAGAAGCTAATTTGGCATAGAAGAGTACAAAAAAATTCCGTCGAGTTCTATTGATCAAACCCCCTGAACATGAGCCACACAAGCATACGGGCGAAACCGAAATGCTGGTGTATAGCACTTGGTACAGAAAAAATGATTGAAGCTGACACTCTATACTGACGAAATAATTTCGGTTATTGAGAAAATATTCATCCAACACTTCAATCGTCTTCAAAGGCTAAAAGAAAAAGTTACTCCTCACCTGTTTCGCGCCTGATGATCTTCAATTGCTTTGAAAAAACTTCTTTTGCCATAAGCACGTCAACATCTTTGACCCTCTCGCACACGCCCACTTTGTTGATGGTTTCTGCAAAATGCCAAATTTACAATTTCAACGCAAACCACAGAAATAAGGATTTGGACATAGAGGTGAAGGAACTGCATTTACGGCAAATTGAATGATGCATAAATTCTGCATGTATTATAATTGTTCAGGGTGACGTGATGGCAAAATTCGAATCCACAACCGGACAATAACGGCAGAAATAGCCGTTATTGAAATAGCTTAAACGAACAAAGAAATAGCTTAAAGTAAATGTTAACACAGGTTTGCCTCGATGTGACGGGCGTATACCGCGAAGATGAGAGGTGGACTCCATGTTTTTTCTCTTTTTTCCTAATACCTCTTTGCTAAAAGAGGGTAGGCAAAAAAGTGGACAACTTGAGATTCAACTCATGCCTTCCAATGACGAGACAGCGGAGATATAACGTGTGCATGTGTTCTTTGTTCCACGTTTCACTCCAGAAAAATCTTCAAATAGGTCACAGGTCTGCGAATTGTGATTGTGGGCTATACTTATACTTTAAACATTCACGACTTCATAAGATGTATTTTCATCCAAAGCGAACTTGAACGGTGTGCTCACTTTCAACAGCAGTTCAGTTCACAATTATATCGACATAAGTTCTAGTACTGAAATACAGTCTCGTAGCGTACTCATTTCTTTTATTAAAGCACAGTGCGGTGGACAAGTTTAGTTTGCGACGGCAAACATTCTATTGGCATGAATAAATGCACAGATAAAAAGCCCACTGCATTGAAAAAGTTAGCGCACCATTCTAGAGCAAGTTACTTCAATCATCAGTACAAGTTACAAAATTACCACAGGCACGACACCACACAAATGTGAACAGAGAAGTAAGGCCTCTTCAAAACAAGAGGGTTTATACTAGATGACGAGAGTAGATGAGCTAATGGAACACTTCCAAGTGATAGTCCATTGGTTGAAAGCCGCGCACGTCAAAGTCTGTAACTTTCTGATCTGCACTCAATCAATTAAACAAGGTTGTAGACTATCTCAAATTTGAAGGAACCATTCTCATCCAATATTTATCACGGCATCCGTTTCCTTTGACCAACTTCTAATGAGTCTCCAGTTTAGATTTAGAAATTGGATTTTTTATAAATCTTTGTGTTTCATGCCACACTAGATAAGTCTCAAACTACAAATACACACAATGAGACATGTGAAAAGTTCTGCTACGTACAATTGCCCCATAAACATGAGCACAGACTCGCAGTCCAACGGGAATGTTCGCACTAACAACACTCCTCACACGAACACCAAAACGCACCAACACACGTAAGCACATTCACATGTAATGGAACAAAGCTATGCGCCTACATAAATACCCACACAAACGTTCCTAAACAGCAAAAATTCACGTACGTACCCACAAAGCTTGGCCCCGGTAAAACAAGTAAGGTTATAAATATTGTAAGATGCACAACAAATATCCACACATGCACCCGCAGACGTTAGCCCCTGCCAAAAATTTTTACATATACAATAATACAAATGTGTCAATGAATTTGACACAGACAGGCAGCACTGACCTGGCGCAGCGTGCACGGCCTCCACGAAGCGCTGTAGTGCCCTGAAGGCCTGCGACGTGGCCCTGTGCATGAATGGTTACATGTTAATTTAAACCTTCAACGTCCGTATTTTTGTACTCATATTACCGTTATCACAACCACCATCATTAAACTGGCACCAGCATCACAACGAGGAAGTGACTGCCACTCGACAATGAACTTATGAACTTCGAAGAACGCATTAGGGTACAAATTTCACAAAGAAAAAAATATATTAGAGCTGTTTATAAAAATGAATTTTGAAATCGACTTTGACGGTAAAGGGCTAATAAGCCTCCCTAACCGAAGCAAAGGCATTCCAAAAAAAAAGTAATGAAAAAAGGCACCATTTAGTATGGAGTTGAGGGAACGTGGAATCCATGCACAAGGTGCATAAAATTCAGCAAGTTGAGAAAGAAGATCAAGAAATAAGATGAAAGTAAGAAACTGGTAGGTGCTGGAAAACAGGACAGCAGTGAACTGAAAAAAGCCGTAACGCAACAAAAACCCTGTTCTATTTGAACCAAAGGAAGACGTACGTTAAGCAAAAGGTCGGGACCCCACACCTGTGCATGAAGAGTGCGGCCATGTCGTCCAGCAGGAGCGCACGCAGCCCCACCAGCGGCGCGGCGCCCCGGGCCTCCAGCAGCGTCAGCACGCCCTGCAGCGTCCCCAGCACCACGTGGCAGTCTCCTGCACACAGTGCTGCTGCGTTACGTCCTTGCCCACACTACTGGCGGTATGAGCTAATGCTACGCCTGTTTCACATCGAACATCATTATTGGGAGGTATGGGTAGCTGTGGCTACGCCTGTTTCGCATCGAACATCATTATTGGGAGGTATGGGGAGCTGTTGCTACGCCTGTTTCACATCATACATGTCCTTTTTGCCACTATTATGACTTTCACATCATTGATTTCCTTACCGACACTATTAGGTGATGTAGGTGGCTGATGCAACACCCGTTTCACCTCGAACACCACTATTGGAAGGTATGAGCTATTGCTTCGACTGTTTCACATCATAGATGTCAATACAGGCACCATTAGATGGTATAAGGAGCTATTATGACTTTCACATCATTGATGTGATTACTGACACTACAGGGGAGGGCTTTAAGAGTTATTGCTACAACTGTTTCACATCATAGATATCTTTGTGGCTACTATTGGATGGTATAAGAAGCTACTGTTACGGCTGTTACATTACAGATGTCCTTACTGCCGCTATTGGATGGCATAAGTAGTTACTGCTATGTTTGTTGCACATAATAGATGTATTAACTGCCACTATTTCATTGATTCATCATGTGTAGCTGTGTTACTCCGACGATGGTTCTACGTCACAAGAGTTGTCCTTACTGCTCAAATTGAATTGGTTTATTTATTGTACGCAGTTGTGGATAATGATGCGACCGTTTCACCTCATAACAGCTGTCCTTGATCTTATGACCTTAATTTGACGCTAAAATCAGAGCCTTATTGATTATTACCATACACAACTACTTCAGGAAATGCTTTTCCTACTAATACTCGTTTGAAAAATGCAACACTCAACAGTATGAGGATTCAGAGCAAGCAACATGGATGAACGATCGAAGTTTAAGTGTAAAATGCAATTTGACTAGTTAAGTGCGAGCGGAGAACAAAACGCCAGCACGAGCGGAGAACAAAACGCCAGCACGAGCGGAGAACAAAACGCCAGCACGAGCGGAGAACAAAACGCCAGCACGAGCGGAGAACAAAACGCCAGCACGAGCGGAGAACAAAACGCCAGTACGAGCGGACAACAAAACGCAATTACGAGCGGACAACAAAATGCAGGTGCAAGCGGACAGCAAAACGCAAATTACTTGGGTCCTCGGTGCCGGTGACGATACAGGAAACCTTGACGCCGTGCCTGAGAGCAAGGGGGTCCAGCAGCGCAGCGGCCTGGCTGCACACACCCGCATCTGTGAACGCTGCCAGCACCTGCACGCCTGGGGGGTCAAAGAGCGATATCATTTAGCACGTTAACCACCATGTGAGCCACCGGTGGTACACAGAGGGAATTTTCATAATGCTGCTCACCGACCAGTAGTCGCGGACTCAATTTTTATAAATACGTAATCGAAGCTAAATGAAAGTACAATGCAGGAAAGGTTAGCATTTTCGAAATTTGTTAATAGAAATGACTTCTAATTTGAGTTGAATTATTGAAGTTTAGTTTAACCCTTGGCGGTTAACGTGTTAAACCACTCGTTTCCATGGGCAATACCTCAGTAAAATTATTGTCTTCATTGACTCGTGTAACTTAGGTATCAGAAGAAACAATTGATATTCTTGCAAATACGATGAGTAGAATAAATAGTTAGCATGTACACAAAATTAAAAGGACCACTAATCAGAGGGCTCATGTGAAATATGAAGACTAGTTTTTCAAGTGCCCGTTTCAACAGCCAAGTCATAACTAGCTGAATTAAACAACCAAGCTTCACCACACAATAATATAATGAAACTTTTCATCTAGATAATGTGAGAATATGACATTCCCGGGAGTCAGAAACGAGACAGAATGGTTTCACAAGGCTAAGAAGAACATTTAGCCACACAAATAGAACAATGAAATGAACGTTAACGCTGATGAGCCAACATTTCAGAGTCGTTCACCATACACTAATGGTTTGAATTCCAATCTCATCTCAATTGTGTTATCAAAATACAATTGAACTTTAAATTTTGCTCTTTTCAATGAACCAATTTCAGTTTTCTGGCACTAATATTTTACAAACCACAGGATTTCTAAATCGGCTACTTTTTTAGCAGTACCCTTGTATGAATCCTCTAAATGTGGATGACAAATAAATATTTCCATCCCAATAGTACTCACGGTTAAAATATTCTTGTACTTGTGCACTGATGAAACACATATCACAGATACGGTCATTAGGCGTCCTTTAAATCAAAGAAGCCGTTTCTAAAGAAGCGGACAACAAACAAATACATAAGTTTAAAGATAAATAACCTTACCAAGGATTTAATTAGGCAAAAAGATTGGATGATTAAAGAGGATTGAGAAGACCGAGAGACAAGGCAGAACAGAGGCGACTCACCAGAAGAAGCGTCACCCTCCAGCTTGTGCAGGTTGCGTATGGCCCCTGCGATGAAGGGCACGGTGTTGTGCAGCCCCTCCACGTACAGGTCCTCCCACAGGGCGTGGTAGAACATGTCGGGTGTGCCTGCAACACGACGGCAGTACTTGCTTAGACACAATAAAAAACACAATACGAGTAGCCCAAAATTCAAGCAATAAAATAGAGTTCAGCGAGTTGAACTACAGAGCTACAATTACAACCACACCAGCATGACCACATGCGTGCAATTGTCAACGCATTCACAGCTGCATTATGAATTGTGGACGCAACCACTTGTACAACCACACCAGCACCAAGACATTGGCATTAGATCAGCATCATCACTTGAGCACCAGCAACAGCATCCAGCACCAACACATCAGCACTAACACCAGCACCACCACATCAGCACTAACACCAGCACCACCACATCAACACTAACACCAGCACCACCACATCAACACTAACACCAGCACCACCACATCAGCACTAACACCAGCACCACCACATCAGCACTAACACCAGCACCACCACATCAGCACTAACACCAGCACCACCACATCAACACTAACACCAGCACCACGACATCAGCACCAACACCAGCACCACGACATCAGCACCAACACCAGCACCACGATATCAGCACTAACACCAGCACCACCACATCAACACTAACATTAGCACTAAGACCAGCATCCATCCCCACATTAGCACCAGCATCCATCCCCACATTAGCACCAGCATCCATCCCCACATTAGCACCAGCATCCATCACCACATCAGCACAAGCACCAGCATCCATCACCACGTCAGCACCAGCACACTACCAGGATGGAGATGGCTGCAGGCGAGGGGAGCAGCACAGCGGGGCAGCGCAGGACACAGGGCCACCCTGAGGCGGTCGGGGTGCAGCAGCAGCTCAGGCTCCGAGTGGCACAGCCCGCACCGCTGCCCCCGCACGCACCGACCCCCCTCCTCCCATGCAGCGGGGCACTTCACGCTCCTGCACACACACACCGTTTGCTTCCGTCACTTCCTTAGTGCTATACTTCGTTTGTCTCTATTGCTTCCTTAATACTCTAATTAGTTTAGCTCCATTACTTCATTATTACTACAATCAATTTATTTCCATCACTTCATGATACCTATAATTAGTTGTTAGATTAGCTCAAGGAGACTCAACCACAACAAAAGTGATATCGAGAGCTGTGAAAAATGATTATTTGGCATGAACGATAGAGAAAAGGGAATCGATGCACAAGACGTGTTCTCACACAGGATTATCAGTGCATAGAAAGAACAAGTTAAGAAAGAAGAGGCAGAAAAGACAAAGAAGGGATATCGAAGAAAGCATGACAGCAGAAAGAAGTGAAGTGGGCACAAAAGATACAAGTCTTAAAGGCCTATCTATAGCTGAGGTAACCTAGCAGTATCTCCCCTAGGAGCACTACTCTCCATAGCTTAGAATGCTCACTCTCATCAATGATACACACATGGAACACGCTAATGACATAAGTTCTACTTACAAGATTTGAATTCAAAGCAAGTTAGGTTATGTTTTCAAGGTAGGAATATGCACTCAAACTATATCCGTTATTTTATTTTTAGGGCTTTAAATGAGCAAACAAACTATGGCACTAGGCTCAATATTGCACAAATGAATTGTATTCATAGGTATTTCAATTGTTTCAAAATTTTCTAACTTTTACTCGCCAAGGAAAATTGAAAAATCCTGGAAGATCATACTAACATAAGAACTATGGATATCATATTTACAGGAGAGGGAAGTGCAAATAAGCAATGCTATGCTGAGGCAGTTAGAATGTGCACACAAATTTACTAGGTAAATTCACCGAGTTGTAAAGTGCAGATGAGCTGCGTTAAATTCTCAGTTTGAATGCACCCCTGCATCTGGTTGGGCAGACAAAGAAGTGCTTCTGATAACCTCTCAAAATAACGGGAAAGATAGGAACGCGAGAGCTAAAAGATGCATTTCTCAGCTGTTGCCAATACAAAATATTGGACTATTTCAATACTCCAAGATGTATTCAAATTAAAGGAGTGCTAAAGAGAACTTCATCATGCAAGGAATAAACACGATTGTCCTCCGCACTATTAAAATTAAATACCGACCAAAAATAAATTCCTCATGCGATCATGTGATGAATAAATGCTATTTATTCATACCATGTTATTTTTTTATTCAAATTATAACTTTAGGCATACAGGACGTTTACATACATTTAATTATAGACAGTACTCATGGGTTATATTCAACTTATAAGTTATACTTAGAAAGAGTGAATGATGAGCACAATGACCCTTCAACGTAGAAGCAATTAAGAAAATTCAGGCAAACGATATCCTAAATCTTGATGCTGGAAATCATCCAAAATTTTGAATTTCACCAAACCAATGCATTTAGGGCAGCAGCACAGGTAAAATCATGAGCCTAATTGTTTACCAAGGCCAGGTAAAACAACAATTTTGAAGACATATATTTCCCTAGACGTTTGAGACATCTGAACATTGATTAGCATCAAACAGGCTGGAATAGAAGATCAGATCAAATGTGCCAGCAATATTTTGGCCCAAAACAACGCGAGAGAAACGCTCCAAATGCGGGATGAAATTCTTGGGCTTCAAAATACCTACCACTGATTATAAGTTAGTTTTAGCTTTCCTTACCACAACAAAGATGTTCAAAGAGAGGAAAAATGAAGGCACCATTTAGTATGGAGTTAAGGGAACGCGGAATCCATGCACAGATTGAATATAGAAACAGTAAGTTAAGGTGGAAGGTTAGGAAACAAGATATAAGTTGAAGAAGAAAGTAGTAAGTGCTGAAAAACACAGCAGTGAACCGAAAAAAGATGGTCCTTAACAAAACCAAAACCGTTTGATTTCGATAAAAAGAAGGCCTGCCAAACTCAGCTGGGCTCCTAGACACCTACAAAATGGAACAATTTCGAGTGGCGGAGAAAATAAAGCACGGGAGGTTCTCAGTCAGGAACACGAGTCACAACACTGACCTGTAGAAGAACTTGCGAGGGTCCCTACGCCGGTCTTTACGCGAATGATAATGAATACAGTTGAGCGCATCGCAGTTAGCAGCCGTGCAGGGCTCCAGCTTGTACGAGAACACGTCCAGCACTGCACAAATGCGTTAGATGAACGCTACTTACGCTGGCTATGCACTTCTTTGATCGCTTGTGGCATGTAGCATTCAAGCTAACACAGTACCCACGCGTTTTTAGCCGTGAAAGTTATACGTCTTAACAAAGTTTCTCAAATATTTGATAAGAAACATTCTACAACACACAAAGGAGTTAAACTTGGGAGCCACAATAAGTAAAATAATAACGATGAAAATTCATAGCAGTCGTGGGAATAAGTCAGAGATCGAGATTTTCATCGTTGTCCACGATTCCCAAAATTGCAACTCCTTGGTAAAAATTTACATGAAAGTGGGTATGAATGCAAGGACCTAGAGTTTGAACCTTGAATATAACTGCATCTACAATGTGAAGTTCCAGACAAAGTGTGACGTATTTTTTGTGGTTCAAGAGAATGTTTTTAAGTTAGACGATGAACATAAATCCTAAAATTGAGTCCACGAAATAAACTAGCTGCCCACTCAACACCTGAGAAGTTTGCGTTTCTTATTTGAATAATCACTCACGAAAAGAACATCATTCTTAGCACACTGCAATAACCACAAGTGATGACATTCGATTGAGTGCAAACATGCTCAACCTTTTTGCTGAGATCTTCGCAATATTCATTGATTATAGAGCGCTCACTGAAAATACATGTCAATCCGGCATAGTGGACAAAGTGGAATTATCATAGTGACATAGTGGAATTATCACTACGATACCTTGAAGTTTAACTCTAATTTTGGCTTTATCAACTCTGTGTAGTCACAACATGAATGATCTGTCTACCCATTAATTATCAAAAAACTTACCACTATTGGCACACTGCGACTCATACCAATTATCCCTGCTCCGAAAACCGGGCTACCACTTGCGCCGCAGCCTTATTGTGCAGGTCAGAGGCCAGTGAGACTAGTCTACCCATTAACCCTATACCACCCCACGTTCCCACATGGAACACTAAAATATACGAGTATGTTTCATTTCTTGTCAAGTAGATGTTCAATGTGTTTTTTGAAGTTCATTGCCAAGTGGCAGTTCCGTCTCAAATCTCATGTAGGAAACAACCTGATGGTAGAGCCAGTCTACTAACGGTGGTTATAATACCGGAAATATGAGAAGAAAAATTAGACAGTTCAGGGTTAGTTACCGTACAAAGTTGCCAGTAATGGCGACCCCCACAACTCACCTTGCTCCAAAGACCGGGCGATAACCTGCGCCGCAGCCTTGTTGTGTAGGTCGAGCGGGCGCTGTGTCAGAGGCCTGCAGGCCTCAACATCAGCATCGCTCACCGTCACTGAAGGACCTGTTGTATTTGCCGAAATTAGTGATATATTTTAGATTATAATTTGCTTCAAGTCTCCCTAATCACGACTCGACTGTGTTCTGAAGAGAAACGGCACCATTTGGTATAGATTTGAGGGAAAAGGGAATCTATCCACAACATATTCCCATACAAGATCACATCCAAAAAAATTAGAAGAAGAAAGTTCATGAAACATGATAAAGTAGCAGGTACTGAAAACAGGGACAGCAGTAAGCCAAGAAAGATGGTCCAAAATAAAACTCTGTTCTATTCCAGCAAAAGAAATCCCACATGGCCCTCATCTTGGGACCTCACATTTTCTCTCTGGGAGTACTAATTTTCATAGATTCATTAGTTGTGTCCCTCTGCGAGATACACAAGTTTAGATTGAAAATGACAAAATGACCACCTGTATCCCAGCAGGCACACCAGCCCCCAGGAGGCACACCAGCCCCCATGAGGCAAACCAGCCCCTCAGGAGGCACACCAGCCCCCAGGAGGCCCACCAGCCCCCAGGAGGCACATCAGCCCCCAGGAGGCACACCAGCC
>JACJUY010006708.1:20829-49001 GCA_014220935.1 Platorchestia sp. MABIK
CCCAGGAGGCACACCAGCCCCTAGAAGGCACACCAGCCCCCAAGGAGCACACCAGCCCCCAGGAGGCACACCAGCCCCCAAGAGGCACACCAGCCCCCAGGAGGCACACCAGCCTCCCAGGAGGCAGCACAAAGGGCACCACCCACCTGCAGAGGAGCAGAGGGACGCCTGAAGCACGCCGTCCAGGAGGCGGTAACGGTGCAGCAGCCGCACCAGCGCCGCCGCCTGCAGCGGGTCCGGCACCTGCAGCAGCCAACCTGCAACACCAGCGCGAATGTGGGCCACGAGTTATTGACGCCCACTAAACTATAGATTAGATTGTTAGTTTAAGCCTCCCTATCTGCCACAAAGGCAACCCAAAGAGAGGAAGGCACCATTCAAGAGGAAGGAGGAAGGCACCATTCAGTACGGAGTTATGGGGTTCTACTACCCTGCACTTACCTCATTTTACAAATTTCACTCTACACATTTCTATTGCACCTGGGGGAACGAAAATGCATGCAGATATGTAAAATAAATTCTGAACACATTTGTATTCATTAAAAATTTCGATTTTCGCAAAGAAAAAAATTATTGTGCGAGCATTCATATAAAAATAAATTACTTTTTTTGCGGTAAACCACACCCCTTCTGCAATTTTTAACGTTAAAGCTTGATTTTGGTCTCATTCAATGCGGTTTGAGTGGAAACAGTGTAGCGAAGCAAAATTCTATTTGAATTTTAAATTAAATTTTCATTGGGAAAAAGTGATTTTTTTCCCATGTTGGACATGTGAACAATAACTTTTTTCTAGTTCGAATTGCAAAAAAATCTTTCGTTACGGTGTTCCTACAGTCCTTTCGCATCGAATGAGACAAAAATCACGCTTCTACGTTGAAAATTGTAGAGTGAGAAATGTTTTGCGCAGGTATGTTTTTTTTTTATAATCGCGCAATAATTTTTTTTGCGAAAATCGAAAATTTTTATAGAAGCAAATGTGTTCGGAATTCAATTTTTCATATCTGTGTGCATTTTCGTTAAGCTAGTTGCAATAGAAAAGGGAAAAAAATGAGTTGTAAAATTTGGTACATTAGGTATAGTCCAGGGTAGTAGAACCCCTTAAGGGATGCAGAATCTATGCAGAATCAATGCAGAAAAGGCAAAGAGACAGTAAGTTGAGAAAGACGTTCATGAAACAAGATCAAAGTTGAAGGAGAAAGTAGTAAGCACTGGAAAATAGGACAGCAGTGGAAAAAAAGGTGGTTCTTAACAAAACAAAAAACCTTTTCTCTCTAACTCTTAGCTCGGGCCCTTACATTTCCCCCTGGGAGCGTTAATTCTTATAGATACAATAGTTGTCTCTTCCTGAGGAGCCCCAAAACTGTAAGTTAAAACGAGAAAATTTCCCAAAAATAGCATGTTTGTCAACCTTTTCATCACTGAACAATATTTTATTTTTAATCACGTTATGCCAATCTGGACCCCAAAATGACTTGCTATCATCAAAAAATATAATCAATCAGTAACATCATGACTTAAACGCAGCACAAGGTTGTGGCATCAGGCATTTTATGCGCTATACTGTATTGGTTGTCTTCAGCAGTATTGCATACCCTCTCACAGGCCAGCGTTTATTGGACACCACGATTTAAACAAGACTCGTTGAAATTTATATCATTTAACAGAGGCAGACAAATTTGCAAAGCTAGGTTTGCTCATCAAAGAAGCCGTGATATTTTTGAAGGGATAACCCAAAGAGCCAAGCAATGGACCCTTTGGAGTATGGTCGATGCACAGCAAAAGAAAGAAAGCAATAACAATTGCTGGCTAAGTCCACCTCTGGTTTTCACTGAATAACATCCAATGAAGCTCTCACAGTATCTTCACTTGCATCATTTACCTCTCACAAACTGCGACCTGTGCGACCACAGCTAATGTTCTCTTCATGAACTATGAGACGAGCCAAACTGCTGTCGAAAGGATTTCACTCTCATTTGCTTTATCTACTAATTCTTTACATCACAACCATACTCAACATTAATAACTTCAAAAATAAGATCCATCAGCCAGTGTTGAAACTAGTGATGTACCGATGTATCGGTACCGGCAAGTATCGGTCATTTTACTGGTATCGGTATCGGCAAAATTCGGCCGATACTTTACCGATACTTTCCCATAATACGTATTTTATCATAAAAATGAAAGTCATAAATCATGAAAGTAAAAGTATAATCAAGTGAAGAGCCTATTCATACCTAGTAAATTAGTTGGCTAACTGTTGAATTACGGCGTTTAATCAGGCCCGCTAACTGAATTTTTTACTTTGAATTCCAGATGAGTCACGTACGGTCAGTAAGTGAGAGCTATGTTCCATGAATAGCTAAACACAGTAGCAACATAAAATTATTATACTTTTACAACTAAAACCTATATAGTTTGACCCAATTTCCATTTCTCAAAGTATATGGCAGGCTAACAAAAATCATACCAATTAAATGAAGTTGACGGCGCATTTTAAAGTTTTTGCAAATTCAATATAAAAGTAGCTGAAAACTCTATTTTAATTTAGCTTGTAAATCGTCAAATATTATGAAGCTAATAATTTTATTTTAATTTAGCATGTCAATCGCCGTACATTACGAATCTTGCATTTTTCTTCTATTTTAAGACGTTTGAAAAATTCACGAACAATTTTATAGTTAGTTGCGTGTTTGCGGATCTTTTCGGTTTTGGGGCCTATCGAATTTTAATGTTTTCTTTTCGCCAAAGTATGTATTTTGGTGTGAAAAACACGAAAATGATAATCATTTTGTGGACAAATTATCCGTTAAGTGTTCCTAACCTAACCAAGGGTATAATTTTAAACACCTCACTGTTAATCATAGTGAAAACTTCGTAGACCCTGCAACAGGTGCACACTCTCAAATGATTGAGAGTGTATGGCATGGTCTAAAAATGAAAAAAACGTCAGGGAGGCACTCACCGACAAATGATAGATTCCTGTCTGTGTGAGTTTGCGTGGAAAAAACGTACCGAGAAACGCTAGTTTTTACACAAAACTATAATGGAAATGAGCTTATTAAATAATTTCTCCACAAAATGGTTATCATTTTCGTGTTTTTCACACCAAAATACATACTTTGGCGAAAAAAAAACATAAAAATTCGATGGGCCCCCAAACCGAAAAGAGCCGTGTTTGCTTCTGCACATTGTGTGTTGGTACATACACATACTGCTTGCGTTCACGCTGCTATTTCTGAGACTAAATGCTACATTATACTACTATTTTACGCCTGTAAATGGGGAAAAATATCTTTTATAATTAAATACAGTCGGATAATCACCTCAGTTGGCAAATAAAGATTGCTAAACAGTGAATACTTATTTGTTCATACATGCTAATTACGGTATCACACGACAATAGAGCGGAAAGATGAGGCAAACCGAAAAACTTTGTGAGGGAAATGAATCAAACTAAGACACTGGACTGCAGTGTTGCCACTTTAGCATAAAAGTACGAATCTATCACCTAGCAGGAAAAATAGCATAAAAATGCAAAATATAGCATTTTACAATGCGATTTCACCATTATGTTAAATTTAGTCATTTTCAATTGCTTTCTAGCACATATTTGTTGACTCATGGTTACTCAACGACTCGTTGAAGTTTCGTCCAAACCTTGTTGAAGTTTATTCCAGACCTAGTTGAAGATTCGTCCAAACCTAGTTGAAGTTTCGTCCAAACCTAGTTGAAGTTTCGTCCAAACCTAGTTGAAGTTTCGTCCAAACCTAGTTGAAGTTTCGTCCAAACCTAGTTGAAGTTTCGTCCAAACCTAGTTGAAGTTTCGTCCAAGCCTAGTTGAAGTTTCGTCCAAGCCTAGTTGAAGTTTTGTCCAAACCTAGTAGAAATTTCGTCCAAGCCTACTTGAAGTTTCGTCCAAACCTAGTCGAAATTTCGTCCAAACCGAGTTGAAGTTTTGTCCAAACCTAGTCGAAGTTTCGTACGAACCTAGTTGAAGTTTCGTTCAAACCTCGCTCGATTGATTTGGTCCCATTTTGGAACCAGTTGCTATTAGAGCTAGTCTACATTACGTTGCAATACGATTAGAAACACTTATCTATCGAATGGATTTCATTTCGTTTTTTTAACAATATAGTTAACAGAGCAAGAGCAGTTTTATTATTCATAATCAAAAACTTTATTGTCAATATTGTTATATTATTAGATATATTAGTGAATAATTTTATTATAACACCCATGTAGGGCTTATTATGATTTTATTTTAATATAATTGTGAAAGTATCGGTATCGGTAGTAGTATCGGTCAAAGTATCGGTATTTTCAAGTATAGGAGTATCGGTATTGGTATCGGCCAAAAAATGGGTATCAGTATCGGTATCGGCCAAAAAAATGGTATCGGTACATCACTAGTTGAAACACCCATGCTATGAAATATCCTTATTACTAAGCCTACTCATGCAACGGCAGAAAGGTTCTTAAATCAAATACAGAGAAGATAGCAAACAACCAAGCTCTCTTTCAAAAAAAAAATCATACCATACCCTGATCACTAGGCCCTCACACAGAACTGGAAAGTTTCTTCAACACTTTCACTACGTTTCTGCAATTGTCAAATGCAACTGCATCATAACTTTTTACCTTGTATATTTTTTAAAAAGGTCGTAAAATAGATGAAATGCCATTCAGTTATACCGGAACGTGACTGAGCAATTTACCGCTGTTACACATATGTCCCAATACACAGGGAATGTGTTAACCAAGTTCAGAGTACACAGCAAAGACCTAAGCATCCTCGCAGCTCACCATCATCATAATAAGGATCAAGATTTCCACCGAAGTTGTAGTTGAGTTCATTGACAGCCACATGACTGAGGTCTACGGCACCGCCTGATATTTTTACATTGAAGTCTTTGTCTCCAACAAGGGGCTGAGGTTGTGACACAAGGGCATTCTGGAAGTCCTCCAAGGTTATGGGTGCACTGCCTTTAACGTGGTTATCTTTTCCATTCAAATTGCATTGGTCCTGCTCGTGTAGACTATCATCTGGATGGCTATGACGGCTTTCTAAAGATGGGTCACGCGACTGTACGCTAGAGTCGGCTTCTTTCTTTATGGAGAGGTTATGCATTTGTCGATAGGGGCTTCTTCTACGGCGCCGAGAGGCGGGGCTTCTGCTACGGCGCCGAGAGGCGGGGCTTCTGCTACTGCGCCGAGAGGCGGGGCTTCTGCTACTGCGCCGAGAGGCGGGGCTTCTGCTACTGCGCCGAGAGGCGGGGCTTCTGCTACTGCGCCGAGAGGCGGGGCTTCTGCTCCGGCGCCGAGAGGCGGGGCTTCTGCTCCGGCGCCGAGAGGCGGGGCTTCTGCTCCGGCGCCGAGAGGCGGGGCTTCTGCTCCGGCGCCGAGAGGTGGGGCTTCTGCTCCGGCGCCGAGAGGCGGGGCTTCTGCTCCGGCGCCGAGAGGCGGAGCTTCTGCTACGGCGCCGAGAGGCGGAGCTTCTGCTACGGCGCCGAGAGGCGGGGCTTCTGTTACGGCGCCGAGAGGCGGGGCTTCTGCTACGGCACCGAGAGGCGGGGCTTCTGCTACGGCGCCGAGAGGCGGGGCTTCTGCTACGGCGCCGAGAGGCGGGGCTTCTGCTACGGCGCCGAGAGGCGGGGCTTCTGCTACGGCGCCGAGAGGCGGGGCTTCTGCTACGGCGCCGAGAGGCGGAGCTTCTGCTACGGCGGCGAAAGGCGGGACTTCTGCTACGGCGGCGAAAGGCGGGACTTGTGCGTCTGTAAGAGGGGCCTCTACTACGTCGATGAGAGCTAGAACTCCTAAACCCAAGATACACAGGACTTTTGCTGTGACGACAGTTAGCAGGGCTTTTGTTGCATCGTGGAGATCCAGAGCTCTCACTGCCAGGCTGCGACTCAAAGCTGCGTGGGGAAGGCTCAACAGTGTCCCCACTGATTCTGCGCTTCACGCCTTGTGCTGTTGAGTCTGCCTCGGTGACGGGGCTTTCACTTGCCTTGACTTCAGGTGATATAGAAGGAGCTTTTGCTTCAGTCTTTATCTGCACATATATAATGATGGAGATGATGACTATTATAGAAGTAGAACTGAAACTGCTACTTTTACAGTAAATGACAAGTATATTCCTGCGAAAAAATTTGTACCTTATATCAAATAATGCAACAGTGTTTGTGTGTGCTAACTCTGACAGACTATCTAGTCATTGAGAAAATAAATCTATCATTAGCTCATGATATCATAAAGAATTTAGCTCTGCTTCATGTGATGACCAAGTCCCCATACCATCAACCATTTCAGTAACAATCGAATATCCTGTTTTGTTTTGCTTTTCTTCCTCAGCATTCTTTTTTTACCGAGTTATTCAGAGTAGTTGAGGGAATTTAACAACTCTTCAATAATAATCTGTTTAAAAAGATGGGCCACAGTAGCATTTCTAATATTATAAAATTACACTGAAGAAATGTAAATATGTTCAATACTGAAACAGGAACACATAAAGAGACATAGAGACAACCCTAGCATAAACTAAACCCTGCTTAGAAACTTTCAGTCCCATATTTATTGCAATAGTTTCCTGTTGCTGCATGTGAAAACGTAGTTTAAAGACAGAATGAGTATCACATGACATTTTTAACATGCATAAGTGTTATCGTAATTGTACAAGTTTATTTTACGCTCCCGAGCCATAACAAATGCAATCTCAAGACAGCAAAGAAAAAGTAGCATCCAGTATGGCCTGTAGAAAATAGGGAATGTAAGTACAAAGTGTGTTCCTACACAAGATTCCCCTTGCAAAACAGCAAATTAGGAAAAAAATGAAGAAAAAGCAATGAAGAGAACAAAGAAGGCATCAACATTGAAAGAAGTTAGTGGGCACCAATAACAAAAGTCTCAAAGGCCGATTTATAGCTGAGGTTATCTAACAATATCCCCCTGGTTGCACCAGTCCCCATGACAAAGTATAGACAAACCTAACTAACCTGAACCTATTGCCTAAACTAGGCTCCCTGAGGGGTTTTTCTGTAACTGTACTCCCTGAAATTCAGCGATCAGTACAGCTCAAATATATAGTTAGCACAACATTCCTCCTCATAGCTCTGTCTAAAACCATTAATAACTATTTTGTAACTAGCTTTTGAGAATCACACCATGATGTTTTTCTTCAAAATATTTAGGAAAGATCCATTTCATTTGAAAATTCAGATTAAAATGATCCCCAGATCTTTTCCTTGCAAGATCCTACCATAAATTCAAACAAACATTTAAAATCTACATGCTTGAACACAGCATCCTCTCTCACTTCATTACTATAATGGACAATGTGCTAAAATGAAACCATGGTTGTAACGTAATGATAAATAAATTCAAACCTTTTCACAGAAGAGAGGATCATCAACAAGGTCATCATCAACTGCACAAGGGAATATAAAAATGAGGTAACTTAAAAATATTCGCAACAACCATGTACTTCAACAAACAATATGGGCAGCAAGGCAGCTCAACATCTTTCCTCTACAACTCGAAATAGATATTTTTACCTTGGGCTGCTTTAAAGCACATTGTAACATTGACAATAAGTATTGAAAAAATCCACATACAATTAGGCTGGGTAAGAAACAAATCTCGCATTCCACAATAACTTGTCTTGCCATGAATTATACTCGCATGTATCAAGAAAGCAAAGTATATAATTCATGAGGATCAATATGAACATCATGCTCCCAACCAGCATCAATAGAAGTAACATATGCTACCCAAAGATCAATTCATACACACAATTAATACTTATTAACCTATATTTTGAATTGTGCACTGCGTTTTGAGTTAAGAAATATTTTCCAGATGTTGTTAGGTCTCTAATTCACATATACAATTCAAAAACTATAAACCTACACTTCGAATTTTCGCAGCATTTTGGGTAAAAATTTTTTCACATACGTTGTAAGGTCTGCAATTCAATAATTATAAATTAACACATTAAATTTCACACATCATTTTGCTTAAAAAACTTTTTCATGCAGGTAGCAAGGTGTCTAATTCACACAAACAATTTGATAACTATAAACCTACACTTTGAATTTTCCACCTCATTTTGTGTAAAGAACTTTGTTACCTGAGTTGTAAGGTCTGCAATTCACACCCACAATTTAATAATTATAAATCAACACTTTGCGTTAAGAACTTTATGATGCAAGTAGCAAGGTCTCACCCCAGCACAGCCGCACTGCAGGGTTGGCTTTAGTGATGAGGCTGGACACAATCTTCCTCAGGCGCTTCTCCCTGGCTGCCTCCAGCTCTGCACACCAATGCAATGAGCACTCCTTGTGAAATGCCACTCATATGTAACTATTTATTCTAAATTTTGCATAAATTTCAATTAAGCAATTTCCACAAAGAAACTCAGTGAAGTTTACATTCAAGTGGCATTGTATGAGTCAAAATTTTGAATGTTTTTATTGACAAAGCAGGACAAGCTAGCAATTGATGAGACAAAAACATAAAAATAAATACACTAATACAGATGGTCAGTCTCCTACCAGAAACAGAATGTGAAGAGGGAAACAGAATGACAAAGCTTACCTAACTACAAATTTATACCCATGACTGACTTCTACAACAGTCGTTGTTGCTATGCAAAAAGCAACCAAGAAAGTAACTGAGGAGCACTAGTTCACCACAAAACTCGGTTAAAGACGGACACTATCAAGCGTACCTACCAGAGTTAACTCAGATATTCTATAAATGTATCCCAAGGAGTGCCAAGTTTCCGATAAGCCAAAAAAATCCTCTTCAGTACATGTCATGGCGGGGACTAATTGTACACAGGAATAGCAGGAGTTTTATCAAGCGGTAACTACACAACAATATCTCCATTATGTGGCAAGTAAATAAAACATGAATTTAAATAGTAAATCAAACAAAGCTTCAAAGAATATTTCACTGATCACTTCTGCAAAAATAAATAACTAAAGCTCATTAGCACAACTGAACACAAAAGAGCGACCAAGTGCTGCACCCACTTGAAAGAGATCTGGGGTGCTCTATGTTGTCTTTATATTTGACGCTGAGCTTGCAGTCATTGATGCTCAGGAGGGACAACACGCGTACGGCCCGTGACGCACTCTCAATGTTGGCAAACGTTACTGTCAGTTTAGCGCACCGTGGTTTAGCAGCTGCACAGCACATAGGAAAAAATATTTAAAAAGTGACAGAAAACATCAAGTTTTTGTAGTTCTGAGTAAGAAACCAATGCATAACATGGGAAAAAATAAGCTGATTTGTATTTATGTTATCTTTGTCCATGAAAAATTGTGTTTAATCACTCAAGAAACAAAGCTACTGAAAAGCAGCCCATTGTAAAGCACATATTAAAAGGAAAAAAAAGGGAAAAATTAAAAGGGAAAACCTATTAAAGGGAAAAACTCGCATCAAATATTCCAACACATTTTCTTTCAAAAACTCACATGTTAATTACAGAGTGAAACTAGATACTAATTGGACGATTTTTAAAGAATCAAATTCTCAAGATAAAAATGAACCAATGTTGTGATAAATGTATTATTATCCACAAACATTTCCGAATTCACAAATTTTTTCAACAGTGCTGAAAAAAACAGAGGAAATACACTCCTGATCGAAAGTTTAAGACCACTTGAAAATTTAGAAAAATGCCAACTTTTCAGTGGTAAATAATTGAATGCATTAAACCAGGGATTGGTAACTACTAAAGGTAAAAGGTGAGAAAGACAATAAATAACAATTGTAACAATTTATTAAGAAATCAACACTTTTAATGAATAATGACTTTATCAGTTGATCAAAATAAGACCACATACAAAAATCATAGGAAATCTTTCTTTAACTACATTGAGGTGAGAAAACATTGAGCTTAGTAATGAGTACTGCCTTCATTCTTGTTATTAACCTCAAAAATTCTTTGTGGCATACTAGAAACAAGGGTTTCCATGAGGGCTCGAGTAATGTTGTCCCAGCTCCTGAAGATGGCAGTACAAAGTTCGTTTACTGTCACAAATTTTTTTACCATTTCCATGAACATCACTTGCCATCCACCCCCAAACATTTTCTATTGGGTTAAGTCCGGCAAACATGCTGGATGACACAAAACAGTGACCCCATTTTCTTGAAAGAAAGGCGTAGTCTGGCGGGCGGTGTGGACTGCTGCATTATCCTGCTGAAAAATCCTTCCATCATCACACAGACGAGGACCCTCAGCTGACAAAGATGATCTTTGCAGCATTCCTACGTAACCAGCAGCTGTTTGATGACCCTGCACCTCCTGAAGCTCCATGGTTCCTCTGTAGGAAAATGCGCCCCATACCATAATGGAGCCTCCACCTATACGGCGCGCGGAAAACACTTCAGGAGGGATTTCTTTGTCATGCCAGTACCGTTGGAAGCCATCAGGGCCATCCATATAGAATTTTTTCTCTTCAGAAAAGAAAACTTGAGACGACTTCTCAACGTCCCATGTTTGGTGCTCACGAGCAAACAGTAAATGGGCCACTTAGTGACGTTGAAGCAACCGCGGACCTTGTAGACGCTTTTTGTTCTTCATGCCATTTTGTCATTAGCGCCGCCTGATCGTTACTGCACTGCAATCAGCATCTGTGAGGGCCTTAATTTGCTTGGAAGACCGTCCTCTGTCTTGAGAAACCACCCGTTTTATTCTCCTACCCAATGCAGGTGAAATTTTTTTGGTCTACCACTAGATTTTGCTCTTCCATAATTCTCTGGGTCCTTTAGGAAGTTGCAAATTACAGTATTACTGCTGTGAATCTCAGCTGTGATTGCGCATTGCGATAAGCCTTGCTTATGCAGTTCGACAATACGACCACGTCCAAATTCAAAAAGTTTGCTTGCTATGGGCATGGTGAAACCTTTACATTATCAGTGCCAACCTGTAACTAATCTAAAATGATAGAAATTACCCTTAAACTAAACTTTTTTACCCTGGTCTTATAACTATGATCATCTGAAAAAGTCATTATTCATTAAAAGTGTTGATTTCTTAATAAATTGTAACAATTGTTATTTTTTGTCTTTCCCACCATTTACCTTTAGTAAGTACCGATCCCTAGTTGAATGCATTTAATTATTTATTACTGAAAAGTTGACATTTTTCTAAATTTTCAAGTGGTCTTAAAGTTTTGATCAGGAGTGTATGATAATTTGTGTACAGAGGGAATGTTCTTCACAATGTCGGTTCTTCATTTTATCTTGGGAAATTTAGGTTTTAATAACAGCCCACTTGTTGCCCTATGTATTGCTTCCAGGCATAAAATACATATTGATATAATGCTCAAGTTCCCTACCCTTTCAACATGAACAATAATTCCAGATTAAGAGTTTTTGAAAGCGTCATAAAAAAGAAAGACCTCTCCTATTTGTGAAGCAAAAAGCTGTGAAAGCAATGAAGGAATAAAATGCTGTTGCAATGAATTTAGAGCATCAAATAATGAATATACAGCAGAGTTCACACATGTAGACACTCAACGAGCAGCACCAATACCCTAATAAGTCAGTGTTATTGTACTTTTATACTAACAGACTGGATAAACACAATCAAGCCTGATAAACATTCGAAGATGAAGTTCAAACAAAAACAAAAATTAATTGTCATGCACTAGGTAAAGGAAATATTTTTTGTCCTTAATTTTCAGAGCAAAAACTTATGAGCACAATCTTAGCCATATACTTACTTGGAGATCTCATAGAAGACGATTCATGTATGTTATAGCTGGGCAACCGGCCAAAAACTTGAAAAACATTCTTCATCGTCAAAAGACCAAGATCTTTGGGAACATTTTCAACACTAAGAGCAACTAGCCCTTTTGGAGTGGTAAGCTGAGAGGGCTTAGAATCAGGAGCAACAGGAGGAAGAATAGATTTAAAATCAAGACTACTGTCAGCATCAACTTTGGTTTTCTCCAGGAGTTTTATCAAGAGCTTATGCTCTGATGCACGCAAAGTTGATGAATTAAGTGTGGCTTTTGGTTTGAGAGGATTAGGAATTAGAAGAGGTTTTTGAGTACTTGGTAGAAGAGGATGTGTTACAGCCTTCACAGCACCTGAGGCAGCTGTAGGTGTGAGGCAAGAAGAGGTTGTTGCGTTGCTGACAGGCAAACAATTGTCATGTGCTGCACTGATGCCAGTAGATGAAAGAGAGCTAGTTGAAGAGACAGAGGAAGGAACAGCACTAGAGATGGTAGCTGAGATGCTTGTGGGCACAGCACTGGAAAAGGTAGGGCCAGCAGATGCATTAGGATATACATTGCGAGCATCAGCAGCCATAACTGAAGTGAATGCAGGAGTAATATTAGCAGAAGTAGCATAAGGCACAGAGGGTGTGATGTCAGTTGACATGGAACTAGGATATGTTGAAGGTATATTAGCTGGTGCAGCATTAGGGTAGGAAGGAGTGAAGTAGGCAGGTGAAGGATTAGAATTGGCACAAGGAATATTTTGGAAGGCAGCACCAGAGAAAGCAGAGATAGTGGGTGCAGAAGCAGCACTAGGATAAGCAGATCCAGAATTTGGCTCACTGATGAAAAACTGAGATTGTGTATGAAAGCCAAGAACATTAATGAAGGGCAATTCAGTGGAAGTATTTGCTTGCAAAGGGCCAGCAGAATACTGACTAGGTGGCCCATTATTACTCAATTTTTCGCATTTTGCAAGATTGCGATAAGGAAATTCAGCATAATTGTAATAATTTTTAGCTGAAGCAGGATTGTAGTTCCCTAATGTAGAGTAATGCCCACCAGAAGTCAGGGAAGGAACATTATGTTGGCTTGACATCCCTTGAATATCCTTAGGTAGCAGAACAGTATCAGAATAGGATGAGATTTTTTCAAGCTTCCACTGCTCATCCCCAGGTGGCTTCAAGTCAACACTATGACTTGGTTCTGAACTTGTGCTTGTTGTTTTTGCAGCACTCTCCCAGTTCTCATCACCAGGTGGATGAATGTCTCCAGTAAGTTTGTCTTCTCTTGCATCTTTGTTCTGAATTTCAGTCACAGCAGGTGATGCAACAGTATTTTGAACTTCAGATACAGTGAGACTAAGAGGCTTAAAAAATTTTGACACCAAAGGTTTAGCATCTTTTCTGATTGCAGAATTTATTTTAATTAGCCTAGAATCCCCAAGACTGGAATGAACAGATATTTCCCATGATCTGCTGTTGCATGATCTTTCATTTTTCTGGTTAAGGAGAGATTCTTTGCTAGCTTTCTCTTTGCAGAAAGTTTCTTTCAATTTTCCAGTTTCTTTTGCATTGCATGGGTTTGAAGCTGCTTTAGAATCTTCCTTTTCCAACTTATTTTTGCAAGTGTTTCTTCCTGCCTTAATTGGATGCTTGTTGACATTGC
Organism: Platorchestia sp. MABIK; assembly: GCA_014220935.1. Lineage (NCBI taxonomy): Eukaryota > Metazoa > Arthropoda > Malacostraca > Amphipoda > Talitridae > Platorchestia > Platorchestia sp. MABIK. Next base: position 34,230 of record JACJUY010006708.1, read on the forward strand.
TATACTTAACAGGTGCAGCAGAAATTGATGCTGACTCAAGAATACTTCTAGGAATGTTTCTCTCTTCAGTTGAACCATTGCTTGCAGCACCATCTTTGACAGAAATCCTCATCGCCAAACCAACTGGTGGGCATTTTCCTTCACGGGAATGTTTTTGGCGAGAAGCTTTGGAAGATTTCCTTGGTGTTGAGTTGTCACAGCATCCTAGAACAAAAATTGAAAAATGAGCTCACAGTCCAATAATAAAATACGTAAACAATACATTGTAAGCCAAACTAATGAACATGGCCAGCAAAAGAATAGAATATATAAATGTTACTCTTTCAAAAAAAAGAGGGAAGTATTCACAAATATTTTTGAAGAACAGAGTCAACACTAAGGAAGAAAATAAAGACAAAATTTTTGTTGTTTTTGTTCTAGGTTGATTTCCATTATTAGCATCATTGTTTAACATTTTAGGGAAGCTTGAATACCAAAATTTTGTTTAGATATTGGTAAATACTAACACTACCGTTGGTGCAAAATTTGATCAAAACTGTTCTGATACTATTGCCTAACTCAAGCAAAACTAAAATAATAACACTACATAGTTAAGTTTGACCACACTATAGTCTTTTGAACACCTCAAATAGAACTAATTACAATCAGTAAAATTAGAAGTGCTCCAGCAATTGACTGCTCCTGACACTCCTTCACAATGTAGGAATGGAAGAGTTTAGGCTTAAGTAATTACTTTACTGAATGCAAGAAAGATAATTCCCATGGGTTCAACAGTTGCATCCTCCTCAGGAACTAAATGTAACAATAGAGCATGTACAAAATTAAAGGTGGATGAACAAATTACTTTATACCATTTACATTCAAGCCTGTAGAAGATAATATACTGAGTGTGCAATAAAGTTGAACATGTATAAAATAGATCATGTTAAAATTGAGAGACTCTTATTGTGGAACAATTGAAGTGCAAGGTTTAAGTGGGATTGAAATAAATTGAATAATGAAACTGATGGACTCATCAGGAAATACCACTGGGATTGGACAGATAGGAATGTAGAATGACTAGAAAAACTATCCTAACTTCATGCAGCATAGACAATGTATGCACCAAAGATAGAGATGTTCTGTGATGAAAATTTTGTTTATCCAACTCTAGTTGGCAGTCAGATGAAAGGCTTTACATAGAAACAGGCACATGCAAAATTGGCATGAGGTGAAAAACAGGTTAAAAATGCATACAGTGTAAGAGGAGTTCAGGAATTGACTAAATATTTGGTATTTAAATGTAGTTATTACAATCATGATTTCTTTCAGTTAGACCTAATAATAAAATACAAAAAATAATCCAGATAAACAATCAAATTCTTTGAGATAGCTTATCTTAAAGGGCTGGATAAAAAAAGCAACTCAATTATCCTTGATATACAAGAAATAAGCAGCAGAAATTTGCCTTGAATAACATTGAATCTGAACTATTAGTTACCAAATGTAGAGTGCCATGGCCCATCAACAATGCAATACATAAGGATTTGCTTCTGACAATTTAGCTTGGTCAGAGATTTATGTATTCTTTAATATTTCATTATGTCATGAAACAACTCAAGGTAACTAATTAATTATTTTATAGATGTATCTGACACTCTGGCAAATAACTTGGGAGGACAGAATAGTTCAATGTGTCTCAGAGCTATTTTGGGCAGAAGCAAAGGTCCCTAACAGCTGTTAGGCTCTACTTTTGAAGTTATAAACTAAATGTTTGCAAGCACATTTACAGTAGCAAATTCTGTTAATAAATTTTATGATACTGAACAAAATTAAAAAATTTTGAAATGCAATATTTGAATATTACTCTACCAAAAATATCATCTACTTAAATATGCAATCACCATATGATGGATTTGGTTTTCCAATTATACCAAAATCCTGTATATTTCTAACAAAAATTACATACATCATAACAGAACAAATAAGTGAGAAAACAGATATATATTCCCTTCAAAAAACTATGTAATTGTTTTTCAAGTACTAATAAATTTTTATATTTGAATAAAACTAGAAAAGTTCATTAATTTTTCCAGATAGGGTAAGTCTCCACTGGCCGGTCGGTTTGAATAGTCTGTTATTCTATGTTAATTTAAAATTTTTATGCTCAGTAGTGATCTAAAAGCCCAACCCAACCCATAATGCATGTAGTAGTGTCATCATTTTTCTGTAATTTTTAGCAAAAATTAGTGCAATAAGTGAAACTAAAAGGAAAACATAAACAAATCAACTGAATACCTACATGAACTGCGATAAAATGTAACAAGTTCGTGAAAACACACAATGATAAAAGGCATAGAATGAAAGTTCATCCATTATGTTTCACTACCCCTACGAGATGGGAGTTTGTTCTGACGAGTGTTGCCATAACATCTAAGTGTTCTCATTTTGAATGTTTACTTTTAAGATGCTTTTTATTTGTGATTCATGAAATGTAACGTATTGAAGTAAACTTCATACGACCGGGCAGGTGACCGATATAAAACTTAATTTCATTCAGTTGGTCAATGCTCAATTAACATACATTACCCTGTAGAAGCATCATCATATATGTGGTCGTAACTTATCCTATTTTAAGAACAATTCTTTCAGCAATTTTTTTACCATTGATTCAAAAAAGTGTGATACAGTAGTACCTCGGGCTATGAATTTAATTCATTCCGAATGCCACCTTGTAACTCAAAAAATTTTTATCCCAAAATGATTTTTCTTGAATTAAGGTTATAAAAACAAAATAATTTGTTCCACCTGTCTATAAAAGTGCATTTTCATCAATTTTCCTTTATACATACACATATTTAATGAAGAAATTACATCATTATAATTCCCAAATAAAGTGAACCAGCATAATTTTACATAGACATAATTACAGTGTGAAAATTAACTCTAAAATTTCTTGATGATCTTTTTGATCTCAATTGTAATCATCTCTTTCTTGATAGTTTTCTTCTTCATCATCATCTTGGGAGGCATTGTCTATCACAACATTACACTTTATACAGTATTTCTAAATACAGTTTACAGTACACAGTAGCAAATTCACTAAGTAATGCAATCTAGATGGCCACTACCAAGAGAAGGAACAAGTGAAGGGAGTAATAAAGGGGGTTAGGAGGTGGTGGGTATGCATGAGAGGAACCATATGACTCCTTTGTGAGATGCTGTCATTGAGTTATCCTTAAGAAAAACGTAATCACAAAGCATGGTGTTAAGACTTGTCCTCAAAAATGGGCACTAGGGAGGGTAATTTAAATTTGTAACCCAAAAAACAATTTTAACCCAATTTGAAGGCATCACTTTGTTACCCAAAAAATTCATAAAAGAAAGCATTCGTGACATGTTGTACCACTGTAGCTAGTTCAGTTGATAATTTAGAGGAGTGCTTTTCTTATTAATATTTACTATTAATTTTCATTTCAAATCATTTATTTCTTTTTCCAATACAATTGGCTTCTATTTTTGATATTATTTGTAAAAACATTCGTTAATAAAGGTGCTATTGTATGTAAAGGTTTCTTTCCTCACCCTTGGCTCTTTAAACAGTCTCATCTTACCTTATGTGAACTGTTAATTAGTATCAAAATTAGTATTGTTAGCAATGAACCATATAGCAACAAATTGTATACCCTAAATTTATAAAGTTTTCTCAAATATTTTCCTAGGCTCTATGTGCAATTACCATTTGCTATAATTGACCGATAAACTGAAATGTGAATGAACAAGTGAAACTGATCACTGAAACATGACCAAGCAAATGACACCGGTCAATGAAACATGACCAAAAAAATGAAATTTAAACTGAATGAACCATCATCATAAAATAACTGAATATGATCTATAGGAAAGTCGAAACACACATTTGATGATCAAAGGTTTAAAAAACATTGGCAACACTCTGAATTCATTGTTTTGATTCTGTGCTATGCAAACATTTGATGTCACGCATTTTCATACAGCATGTGCAAGTTGACCGGCCATTTGAGACTTACCGTACGACTTACAAAACCTGAAGTCACTTACCTCTTGGCTGATCATGATTGGTTTTAGTCTGATTTGACCAAGTTTTATCAGTTTCTGATGAAGATGTTAAATTTTTATCTTCAGTCAAAGCACCATTTGCACAAGGTGAAAGTGCTTGAGAATTTTCAGGTGAGCCACTCTCAGGGCTCAGATCCTTCCACTCAGCAAGCTCAGCTTCCGTAACTGAGAACTGTATTTCCTCTTCTATGCTATCCATGATGAATTCTTTGAAAATCACATGCCAGTATTTGCTTGCATGAGTAAAAATAAAGAAAATTAGTTTAAATTTCTAGAATAACATCAGACACTATATTATAACTTAAAAAGCTCAAAAACACAATATTTCAAACAAAAAAATAAAATACTGATTACTGAACCATTTAGCAGTTTGACATGAGGTGAATTTCATTAATGGAACTTAAAAATGAATACCAAAAGAGTACCTTTGATACATGGTAAATTGACAGAGCCTGCAAGTGTAGAAATTAGCTAGTTTAGATCTTCTTCACCCCAACAATGTTTCTAAAAGAGGAAGCCGAGAGGCATTACCGTCAACGCTCGATAAGACGGACTACTAGGGGAAAAAGGTGGTCCGAATTAGCCGATTGTCCGGAATAACCAATATGCCTATATACATGCCTATATATGCACAAATAATCACCTTGATAAGGCCTAAATACATAATACATTAAACTGTATGCACTATACTGCTGTATCCTTTAAAAAAAGACGTTTCAATTATGCTTAAACACAGAAATATTCACTCAAAAATCAGAGCAATACAGCACTATCATTTGAATATGGTGGGGGGTAAACGAACTGAATTATGGCGAGAGCAGTAGCGGCCGATGCGCATGCCATCTATTGGCAACTTTTGTCACTAACGCCAGTAACTCGGACAACCCCCCTTTACCGCGGACGACGTCCGTCTTATCCAATATCCGGATTACAGAGGTCCGTCTTATTGAGGGTTGACTGTATTTAGTTTGGAGTTCAAAAACAGAAAATCCATATACCTGTTCTAAACATCAGATCCTTTGTGCATAGAAACAATCAAAAAACCTTGAAAAAGAGAGTAGCAGGTGCTAAAACACAGGACAGCAGTGAACAAAAATTATGCAGCCTGTAACAAAAAAGAATAAGTTTTTCTATTTAAAAAAAGAAGGCTTATCCCATCTTAAGTATGGTACCCAATATTTCCTCTCTCAGAGAGAATGATGAAATAATGCGGAATTTGTACTCAACTGACATGGACAGAAGTTTGTCTTCACTCAAGATGTTGATGAATAAAAGAAGACTATTTTAGAAGCTCCAATAATGCAATGATGAAAATTTTTTTATCTCCATCGCATGAATTAAGACTACTCCACCAAAACCTTTCATGAAATGGAAAGAAATCTTACATTTATAAGTCTACATTGACAATTAAATTTGATACATAGCTTGCTTCTATATTTACAAAAATATCTGGCATTTTAAAATGCTTTAGCCAATAAATCATACAAATTATGATATACAGTCACTGAGTCAATGGAAATATTTGGTAAATGTTAAGGAGAGGAGCTAATCCACTTTCAAGTTTTTGTTGCTTGAATCATGGTAATTATATCAAAATAAATTTTTTCTATGCACTTTCGGTAAAGTTGCAGTTTAAGGTCGTGTCAATAAAATGTTTTCTTCTTTTTATATATAGTGTATTTTTGGTAAATGTGAATGAGAGGACAGTAATCAATTTTTCAATTTTTGTAGCTTTAATATTGGTAATTAGATCAAAATAAACAATTTTTATCTATGCACTTTCAGTCGCAAATGAGTATTTAACGAGTTATAGCGGTGACGTAATGTAACGTAACTGAATTAATCTAACCTAAAGAAACCTAACGTAATGATCATTTGAGCGCATTACAGGCGTTGGAAGGGAGAGTCTATCAAGGATCTTCCCCTCAAACCAAATTTTCCCGCGCTTCAAAGAATGGAGAGGCGGCAGGTACCCCACAGCTATAACTCGGTAAATACTCATTTACGACGGAAAGTGCATGGAAGAAAAACTTATTATTTTGATCTAATTACCAATATTCAAGTACCAAACATTGGAAAATCGATTACTGTCCTCTCCTTAACAAATACCGTATTTTTTTATGTAGAATCTGAATTTGAAATTTATTTTGGTTGGCAGCCCCTAGATTTAAAGTTATAAAGAAAAAGACCCAGAACTAGGATAAAAATTCCTATAATAACTGACAGCGGGTTTTTGGATGGAGAAGAATGAGAAAGAATAAAAAGAAAGTATGAGTTGGGAGAAGAAATCCCGAAAGTTTCTAGAGAACGCATAGGAGATGCGTCTGGCAACATCGGGGAATGAACTCTTTGTTCTGCCTCATTGTGTGTTTAGCCATGGACTGCAACGGGTGTTTGCGCAATTATCTTGAAGTTATCCATGACTTCTACAAAGTAGGCTCCCTGGGGAAAGGCACGCGGTATATAAACCACAGTCTTGATGCATCCGAACTACTACCTCCTGGGTGGGATGAAAACGTTGCTAGTTAACATAACCTAGTACAGGGTGTAATTTGAGGATTGGAGGGCACAAATTTAGAAAAATGTTCCAAAATTTTTGTGAATGCTCCACTTTTAAAATAGTTCACTTTTTCTCCTCATTTTATGATGGAAGGTTCATATGATCAATAATATTTTGAGTCATTTACATGTTTTCATTGTCATTTGATGAATTTTTAGACTAATAATCTGTAAATAATCAAGGATTTCAAACTTTTCAAAAATTAAATTCAGTTAAGTGCTTGAGTTCTTTAACAACTTCAAGTGGCTATTTCTCTCTATAATATTCAACATTCTTGTCTTTTAATGATTTTCTTTGGACAAACCAAATTGCATTATATTTGAAGTAAAACTTCTTCTTCATCATATAGAGGGCATTTAAATATCCTCACCCTGAGTTTAACACTAGTACTTCTTTCAAATTGTTATATCATGTATCAATACCTCACAAATATGAATCTTAAATATCAGCAATGGCAAACCTAGTGAATAACAACGCAAATATTGAAAAACCCTTGCAAGCTCAATCGCTTGAACTTGAAGTTGAGGGCCGACATCGTCAGAGCTTTTGCAACAGCCTTCTCACCTCATAGCTGTCAAGATTGGACTGACGCATACCATTATCCGCTTTGAATTGTTACTCAAGGAATAATCATCCAGAGGAGGTATCAATTCCAAGCGTTAATAGTTATGAGTGTTGAGCAAATTACCAAATGAAGTAATGAAGTTGAACAACTTACAGGAACTGATATAAAGGTGCAACACTTTTGTTTTAGATTTTTAATTATTTCTTAATAATAAGATAATCTGTAAAAAAGCGCGCATTTCAGAAGTAAAGCGCTTTAAAAATACACTATTTCTCTCATGGTGTTGCTTCTAACTCAATTTTAAACATGCATGGTATTTGGAGTATTTAGCTATAGTGTTCATAGTATTTTGCATACACTTTAATTTCATGAAAGGAATAAAGACATCCCATTTCGGTAAGGCCGAGTAGCTAAAACATTTTCCTCAGGTACCGGTATCAGTACTAATGGTACTGATAACAGTACTATGTGTGCTTGTGTGAATTAGGAGTATGCTATTGTTTGAGTATGAATGAAAAAATTAGGCTTTTTAGACATTTAGGTAGGTTTTTGGAATATATATATGATTTTTGTTTTGTAAAATAGACAAATTATTTTCATCTTTTATCCCGTTTCAGCACTGATGATGGAATTTTAATTCCGAAACGTTTGCAATAAATGTAATGTTCGTTTTTACTCTGGTTATTTTTATTCTATGAATAACATTCTCGAAGAATCGCCCTATTGGAATACAGTACTAATGAGTGTATAAAAAAGTTTTATAACCTTACTGTTTGATGTATATTGAAAATGAAGGTATCATTGTAATAAAAATAATAATTTTTGTGGACATACAAAAGATCTAAAACGGTAAATTCAAAAGGTGGTGCATCCTGTATTGCAGATAGTTATTACATACTCATTACCAAAACATGATTATTCAGAGAGATATGCTATTTGATAATATGATTATCCACCAATTAAAATTTCTACGTGCTCTGTCAAACTGTTCGAGTATCCATTGCCGTTAGTTTTGATGGACTCTACACACAAATCTTCAATTATTTCTGTAATGTTGCAAAAGTCTTCGAACGTGATTTAGTTGGACGAATGTGTAATGTTTGCTAAAAAGTATCACGCTCTGAACATGAATTTTCATTTATTCATATGTATACCAAATGAAATTGGAAAGCGTCGTTTGAAAAAAGTTATTTACGATCATTAAAATCAAAAAATTGGCATAGAAAATGTTATTTACTGGCCGTTAGTTGAAAGCCACTCTTCTATCATCGTAACTTATTAATATAATGTACGACAGAAAATTCAATTTGAGCATTTGTTTCCAAAAAATTGTAGAAAACGATCGTTTGTTTTTAAAATATCATGAGATAAAAATACTTAGTAGATAAGCATGCTTGGTATCTTAATACTCATTTCAATAGTCAAAACAAATTGTTGAGAGAAAAGAATAAAAAATCTTTTGCTTTGATGCGGTAATCAAGGTTTCATAATTCTTATAAATACAATTTTAAAAATATAATACCAGTTTACGATGCAATGTTAACAACACTTTTATTATTAAGCACTTACGTTGCAATATGAGCATAGGAACTTGCGATATCAGGGATTAATGTTGAAAATAAAATTTAGATTGAAAAATTCTGCGCTTATGAGTATGAGGTCGTCATTCGACATCTTTTACTCAAACATATCAAATATGCATATAAACGATTTGGAAAATGGAATAGCCTAGCTACAGATTTTTTGTGAAAGTGTATCAAGTGGCTTTTATTAGAACATGTTTGTCGAATCAAATAATATATATTTTATGGCAAATTAAGATTTATAAAATGTAAAGATTTATAAAATGTGAACTTATTCTTTTAAAGTTAATGAATAAACATCTAGCCAAAATTTTCTAATAGTCAGTCGAATTTATCACGAAATAATTATTTCACTTAATTGGACTTAATTTCAAGTGAATGCAGTTGCCCGTGGGATATATATAGCATAGATGACCTAATTGTTTTTGTTTGTGCTCTGTCACTAGAAAATTAGAATGTTTTATTCACAAATGTAAGCACAGGAATTAAATGATTTATTATGTGTTTTTAGAGACTTTTGTTGCAATTATATATGAATAAGTCATGAATCAAACTTATTACATTTCTATTCCCAATGAATAATGTTAAAACACAGTCAGTTACTTGGCTGACAAAATCTTGATTATCATTAACTCAATGAAACAAATTTTTACTCATAAATTAACATTCTCAATCTAAGCACTTCAATGCAAACATAGATATTGTGTGATTTTACGAACAATATAAGGGTAAAACTAGATTTACACTTCAACTATTTTGCACCACGTTCATAGGGTTAAAATTTTAAATGTCTCATTACATTGCAATGAATCCTTACATCCTTAATTTAACATCAGTACATTACACTGCATACACACTGCCAAATTGTAACTGCAGGATAGAAACATCGGAATGACGTCAAAGGAACTTCTCCGCACTCCGTAGTTCATTTACATTCAGCAAGTGGTTTTATGTCCGGAACTTGATCGCAAGGCTAATTTCTTCCTTTGAAAAGACTGGAGTTATTCTGTCTGCTACAGTGTGCGGGGAAGAATAACGAATAACTGTGCCTATGAATATTTTTTTCCATAACAAATTACCTCTTCGAAAAGCTGAAAGTATTCTCTTTCCAATGACATTAGTATCCGTCCAAATACTGAAAGAACTATGGTGTAAAATTATATTTTAATACGATGTGTAATCATTTGAATGAGAGTAAGTTCCTTTTCACATTCCTTCCGACAGTCACGGCAATTCAGTTACCTCCAAAATGTCGTCTGAGCAGCATGTCAACGCTCTGTCTTATCATAGTTTATTCTTCACTTTACATGGGAAAGCTACATGAAATTAGCATTTTCGTGATTTGTTCTATGTTATAAGATGTTAATAACCTACAGTGGCGCCAGAAAGTAACTCCGCACTGCCTTATTTTTTATTATATTTTAAATTTTAGCAAATTTAACTAATCATTTGAAGCAAACTTTACACCATAAAATTCTATGCCTTTTAATCTATAGATATGCATTCTCAAATTTATTTTTCTGCCACCCAGAAACTGTGTAGGCATCATTTTATTTGAAATGTAAAAAGTCTGCAGGACAAAAAGAAACTCCCCATGTTAGGATTTCGATGTAAATATGCTACAATGTCCTCTTATAAGCTGCGATTGGGCATTTGCAATTGTTATCAGTGCTAGTGAAGATAAAGTGCTAAAATCTTTAATAAATTTTAGTCATGCCTCGTCTTTCCGTTGATAACCGCAAGGAGATAATTAAACTACACAACGATGGAATATATCCAACCGTGAAATTGGTCGTCGATTGAATTGTGACAAAAAAAACGTCCGGCTAACATTGCAAAAGCATCAAAAGACTGGCAGCGTTCATGACATCCCAAAATGTGGACGTCCAAGGGTCACATCGGCCAGAGAAGATCATGCCATAAAGATCCGGAGTCTTTGCAACAGATTTGAAAGTGCCCCAGAGCTGCGTAAAGAGTGTGGTCTTATTGGAAAGTGCTCTGTGTCAACTGTCAAGAATTGGCTGAAAGAGTTTAAGCTAAGGGGATGCATTGCCAGACGTAAACCAATGATATCCGCAAAGAACAGAAAGCGTCGCTTGAATTTCACTAAGAGCCATGAAGAAACAGACGCTTTTTTCTGGAGCAAAGTTCAGCTTAGTGATGAATGCAAATTCAATAGGCTTGGAAGTGATGGCAGGCAATACGTTAGACGCTACAAGGGAAAAGAATTTAAAAACAGGTGGACAGTATTGACGCTGCAAGGTGTTGGTAGATCTGTGATGGTCTGGGGTGTCATCAGTGTTTATGGTCCTGGGCCCCTAGTTAGGCTGGAAGGCAGGGTAAATTCCAAGAAATACCTCCAAATCCTGGGACAACACTTTATTGATTATTTTTAAAGTCTTCCAAATGAAGAATGCATTTTTATGCATGATAATGCGCCTATCCACACGGCTCGCAATGTGAAAAACTTTCTTTGGGAGCGCAATATCCCGTTTGAATTAGCCTGCTCAATCTCCAGACCTTAATCCTATTGAGAATGTTTGGCATTACATCAAGCACAAACTACGGCACAAAAACATTAGAAATTTGGAAGAACTTTGGGGTAAAATAAAAGAGGAGTGGGACTGTCTGGATCAAAAGTATTGCCGTAGGTTGATCCAGGACATGACAAAGAGATTGAGGGCTGTTAAGGCACAGATAGGTTATGCCACTAAATATCAACTTAATGAATATGATAAATCACCAGAATTGTTCAATATTGTTCTTCAATTAAAGTTTTTTGTCGTGCGGAGTTTTTTTTTTTTTTGTCCTGCGGACTTTGTCCATTTCATATAAATGACGCCTACATAGTTACTGGGTGGCAGAAAAATAAATTTGAAAATGCTTATCTATAAATTAAAAGGCATAGAATTTTATGGAGTAAAGTTTGCTTCAAATGATTAGTTACATTTGCTATAATTTAAAATAAAATAAAAAATAGGGCAGTGCAGAGTTACTTTCTGGTGCCACTGTATTTGTGGTCACTATTGATCAAATCTAGGGTGCCGGTTAAAATTTTGAGGTACGATAGAAATAGTTCACAAAAATTTGTTTGACTGCTACTCATAGTTCCGAAGTGCCATTGTGTCCGGTCATAATAAAGTTCCCTGATATTCTACCTTGACCTAGCGCAACCTAACCTAACCTTATTTTTCCTCTTGATTCTCTCCCACCCAACAAACTCGCTTTTCCATGGGTCCTCATTGCTGTATTTCTGGTTTCCTTATAACTTTAAAACTAGGGGCCGCCAACCAAAATGGATTTCAAATATTGGATTCTACATCAAAAACTACACTATACATGAAAAAAATTAAAAATTTTATTAACACAACCTTAAACTGCAACAATACCGCACTATCTGTTGCAAATGAGTATTGATGAGTGATGTAACATAACTGAACTGATCTAACCTAATCCAACCTAATCAATGTAACCTAACAATCATTGAAGTGCATTACAGCCATTGGAACCAAGATTCTATTGAAGTCTCCCCCTCAAAACTGTTTTTCCTGCTTGAAAGACTAGAACTGAGAGAAGTAACCTACCGCTATAACTCGTTGAACTCATTTGCGACGAAAAGTGCAAAGAAGAAAAGTTGTTTATTTTTGGTCAATCGGGTTTAATGCGCTCACTGAAATTAAGAATTCCGTTCCCAAGAATCACTATAGGAACACATTTAAAAACGTTTGACTCAAATGACATTCTGCTTGCTGATGCGTTATTTTTGAGATATAACAATAATTACGTTCAGATAGGAATAACATTACATAGTCGGTTGCTTAGTCGCCGCATTGTTGGGTCACGCCCACATTCTTGGCGGGACACGCCCAGTTTCTGGGCGGGAAAAAACTGCGTTGGTTTGGGTAAGTTAAGGTAAGCTTTTTTAGTTTTTTTGTGTTATTTTAGGCAAGTTTATTCAACTAACCTAACATAACCTACTTAACTTCACCCAACATTACATCAATACCGTATTACTGCATATTTACTTGTCCGTTTCTTCACTTTTATATACGACATTCCTATACCTTCAAAGTTGAATAATTCGAAAATTACGCATCGGCGACCAGAATGTCATTTATGTTAAACGTTTATAAATGTGTTTCTTTAGCAATTCTTTAGAATGGAATTCTAAATTTCTGTGAGCGCATTAAACCAGATATTGACCTTATTTTGGCTTAACTTTGGAGTTAGCCCAGTTAGTTAAATATTCGATAACTAAACCTCCCACCAGATGGCGCCACTAGTCTTAAGCTTAACTCGACGCGAGAGATGGCGCCACTAGTCTTAAGACATTGTAAAGTAAATGTATTTGAAAAGTTGATTAGCGATATATGTTAAAGCTTCCCTCATATATAAAAATTAAAAATAATTGTGTCAGTTGGGTGAGTGATAGAGAGCCGTGGATGGTGTATCCGTTTTTCTCGCGTCGAGTTAAGCTTAAAACACGTGGCGCCACCTAGCGGCAGGTTAAGTTATTAAAAATTTAACCAATGGGGCTAACTCCAAAGAAACCCCCAAATATTCTTATACTGAACATAAATTATCAAGACATAAATGAAATTTTTTGGCAGAACATAGGTGATAGGCCTATAGAATATTTTGTTGAACAAACAAACAAAACTATGTAAATCATAATCTAACACCCATATGTAAAATATCAACAGGAGTTGATTCTTAAAAAAGCTAAATAGAGGAATTGAAGGATCTACTTTGAACACAATAAATTGGTTGCAATCTCAGTCACCAGTGATACAAATTCCTATTTGATAATGAAGAACCGTTCATTTCAAATTTGTGGAATGTTTTCATTAAAACTACAGAGTGATTTCTGGCAGTTTATGGATTCAAACATTACCATAGCAGATATGTAAATGACCCTCATTTACTACCACGCTCTAAACTAACAACAAATTCTAATATCACTGGCAACTTTCATAGTCACATTCGCACTTCAGAGATCAGAATAATACATTTCTTATATTTGTTGAGTGGCTATATGCATGACTGTAGACGATGGATTTGAAACGCTTAATGGCTGTCAATGACAAGCAATTAAACTCAACCACAAAACATCCTACGCCTGGACCGGCCTCTGCTTTATAATTGAAATTACTCACGCTGAGAACGACGGACAAAATCAATCGATCCGTGGATGAGTCGTCCTCAGAGATTACAGACGTACAACACGTATACGGTGACCAACAACTAAGGTTTTTAATATTGGTTCGTAACACTGGTTGATATTCCGTAAAATCCAACGCGAAATGAAAGGTATATTAAAAAGTAAGTAGATTTCATAAATTACTGATACGTATTACGCGGAAAAACCTAAGACTGCAAAACAATGTCGTACCAATCATGATCGCGGGCTCAATGTGATTTAGCTTGGAAAGCTGGATGTGATTCGGAATAGGGTAGGACGTCTAGCACTGGGTGCTCCAAAATGGACAGCTGTAAAAGCTATTAAAGGTGACCAAGGGTGAAACCTATTTCAGAAGAATGATAAAAGCTGCGTTGAATTATAAGGTGAGAATTGAGAGAATTTAGAATAGCAGGCCGGTAGAGCAAACTTTTGAATGGAACCTAATTGTAAGCCAATTGGAGAAAATATGTTGGGGGCATGCCAGGAAATTAAGCATGCAAAACATAATTCATTTTAAAATTGGGAGACCTGTGGACAACTGGCTTTTAATGAATGTTGGAGGTGAAGGACCAGAATGGGACTGCAAGAGGCGGAAAAAAAAGATTGAGTGGTGAACAAAAAAATTTGGATTGAAAAAGTGGATGTTTCGCCTAACGCGAAAGCTTACACTAATCAGGTAAATGCGAAAAAATAAGCCCAAGTATGAGATATTCTATGATGGTAGTTTTGGAAGCAACTTGTCTCGCCTCCCGCTTTTTGGCGGCGAGAAACTTCCAGAACTAACTGGCACAGAACATAGTCCTTT
>JACJUY010006709.1:15568-31719 GCA_014220935.1 Platorchestia sp. MABIK
TTACAAACTCCTACAAACGTATATCTAGTTGAAAATTATGAGGAAGATATTTGAGATTCCTAACTCCCCTCCAACAAACAGGATCTATGTTTCTTTCTCTATAATCGTAACAAGTTAAATGAAACTATTCACGTTTCTGCTACCAAGACTGTAGAAAAAGAAGCAGAGTTTCGGGATCGGGCTAAAATTTCCACTCGCCACAAGCAAGGTTGTATAAAAAAGTAAATGGACTATTTGAGAAGTAGAAAAGTATCAAGAGAATGCAGGAAGGCAAAGTACAAACTAAATTGGTAAAGGAGTAGCTTTCATAGGCACGTTTGGCCCATGACCTGTTGATTATTTCAATCAAGGAAGACCGGTAATTTCTGATTGCTCAGCGCGAACCAGGACGTCGTGGAGCGATGACATCAGTAGATGTCAACCAGAAAAAGAAACAAGACAGAAAAAGGAAAGAGCAAACTATGAAGCAGCGAAAGAGAATTATAGAGGATGTCCACTTTTTACAGTCTTCAGCAGTGGTTGAAAGCAGCACAAGTTACCGTATTACTGAAAACGAAGAAGATCCATTTGCGGGCCCAAGTACCAGTTGCTCGACACCAGGTCCTTCAAACCAGGGCGCCAACAGGTGTTGTCACCAGAGCTTGCTACAACATTGGACCGAAATAAGGAGTCAGACAGAGCTGATGTTATGGTAATTGACGAAATGTCCACATTTTGGAACAAGAAATTCAGCCACTAGCCCTGAACCAATCAAGCGTCAGACGGCAACGACAACAGCATTGTAAATCCACCTCGCAAAAAATTCAGGAAAAGTTTGACCCCTATGGTGCACTGAGATAGGAAGCTTATCCCAGTTCTCACTGGCATTGGTACTGTGGACAGATTTCCTGTGCTAGTGCCAGGTAAAGGTAAATTCCAGCTTCTTGCAGCCTCAATGCTTCCATCGGGGAGAGGAGAAGCACAAGCTCAGGCTATCTTTTCTGTTCTGAAAGACTGGAATTTAGAGGAAATGGTCCAGGGAATGTTCTTCGATACAGCCAGCTCTAATACCGGTCGGTACATAGGACAGCCCATTCTTTTGGAACAGCTTCTCAGTCACAAACTGCTGTATATTGCTTGTCGCCATCATATCTTAGAGTTGATCGCTGGAGCAGTCTTTTCTTAAGCTATGCGGACTTCATCTGCTCCAGATGTTCTATTATTCAAGAGTTTTAAAACAAGTTGGCATAATATTGACGTGACCACATATGAAGACTGCTCTACCGATGATTACACGGCCGACGCTGTGGTTAACTTCAAAGAAGAGATGGTGGAGATCTTGGAGACAGCTGTCAAAGTCACTCCGCCCAGAGATGACTATAGAAAACTTGTTGAACCATCAGATTCCTTGGAGCGGTCCCTTCTCAAAGCCTCCACTTTGCAGCTTCCGGAGCATTACACCACACCCGGTGGAAAGTGACCTACACCTTCAAAGTCTGGATGTTTCGCTCACAATTCAAGCTGACAGCACGCGAGTTTCGAATATTGTGAGAACTTTGCATCTTCTTTTCTCGTACCTTCGTTGAAGCTTGGGTAACCGCCAGCATTGCTTCGAAGGCCCCGAGAAATGACCTGAAGTTGCTGTAGCAACATCAGATGTACCACACGATTAACACCGACATATCCAACGCTACGGCCAAGAAGATTGCAGGCCAACTGTAGTTCCTTTCTGAGGAGTTACTTTGACATTGTTTGATGATGACTTGGACGACAGCATCAAGGACAAGTTGGTTACAGCTATGAAAGATAAAGTAGGTGAGGAACATCCACCGAAACGTGCAACTATCGATAATAAGAAACTTATTCAAGATAAGACTTCAATTGACTCCACGACCAAGAAATCAAAACTTCTTTTCAATAACTTGAGTCTTTAAGATGATTTCCTCGAACATCCGGCAGTTCAGTGGAAGCATCATCTCAGCCTCAGTGCTGGAAAAAGTGTTGTCAGGACATAAGCTTTACCAATGACCACGCTGAACATGCCATTGCCTTGGTCGAGGATTTCTCTCGCCGTCTAACAAAGGATGAGCAACAACTCCAGTTTGTCTGAGTGTTGTTGCTGAACACCGCAAAAAGTTCGCTGACACTTGCAATAGGACCTTACTGGCAACAATGATGATATTGGTCATCACGACACCTCTGCAAATGAGCAGCTAATACCCACTGCAGATGATCCAGTGAGGGGATCCAGGCTTGTGAGTATTGGGATGAAACTTAACTTGTGAAATTACTGTAAAATTCCATAACTCATGGGAGCAAAACTTCAGATCCATTGAGCCACTTTTAAATATTAATAAATATCAATCAAATTCTTCACAGTGGATTTTCAACCAAATGGAACAAATTGACAGGGTCAGAGTAAAATATTTGAAAACTTTATTTTTTCATTTACAAATAAGGACCACCTTAATATACATATACAAATATTTGTGTGTTGTATATACACATATGTTTGTATATATTTAAAATGTCTTTTTGTCTATCTTTTATAGACTGGCCCACTCACCTCAATGAAATCAGTGAGAGGGAAATGAACGGAAGATGAGTAGAATTCCTTCGACGGAGATTCGGAGCAACATGAAGTACGAGTGGCTGTGCACAACGTGGGTTAGAAAGCGTTACCACTATTCTAGGAAATAACTTGCTCATTGACTGTGGAAACATAGACTTGAATGGGAAGGACATTCTTGTAGCACTTTTATAACATTTATAGGATTTGACTATGCCAGCTTGAAAATCCTGTTAGATATTTTCCTAGCACTGTTTAAAATACACGCATCTGAGGTGAAATAAAATATGCTAGAATATACATGGAAAGAAGTAATGAGGCAGATTAATTAATAGCAGCACACTCCATGCATGACGAAGTCATTCCTTCTGCCAGACTACAATAGATCAATCAACCATCGAATACGAATAATACAATTTTTACTCACATTCCTAAGTCAAGAAACTAAACCGGAAATCTGACCAGTGTTGGGTTTTAAAAAACATCCAAGTACCGTCACTACCATTAGTTAATTACAGCTCCCATTCGTCATTGGTCTACGTACATACGTCGAGTTTGAACGCCGAATCAACTTTTATGTGAGAACGCATCACTGTACTAATGTACATAAAAACTTTCTTCGTGGCGTGCTGAAAGCTGAGAACAATGTTTCCCTCCAATATTTTATCAACTGATGAGTGGAAAAAATTTTCGTTTATCGTTGAAACGGCAATTTGCTCATTCTTCGCTTTAATCAGACTTTTAATTTTGATTACACCATCCAAGTGTTGCTGAATAAATTTTAATTTTTCGTCCAAATCGATCTGTAAAAATATGGTGTAAAGCCGTGTTTGTATTACGGCACATCTTTCTAATAAGCCTACAAGTCCTCTGCATTCTTTGTATTTCGTATCGCACAACGTAGAGCAGTGCACAAGCGAGGGCTCCTCGCTGGCTGTGTCGATCCGAACCACTGGCACCTCATTCCTTGAGCCTCGCACCACGCACCACTCAACCGGCTGTACACTGAGACTGTTCCATGAGGATGTTATTCACTGGGATTGTTTTTGATTGTAAAAATTGTGTTATGTAATGAGGATAAAAATGAAATCAATCTAAAACTGCTGAAGAACAGCACCTCCGTTCTGATTGTCTTTTCACAATTAAAAATCGGACTTGTTGTCAAGAAGTTGTCTGGACTCGCGTTTTATTTTAGGGAAGGTTTAATTCTGGTAATTTTGCGAAGAGATCACGGCAGTGTTCGTGTGACAGGTTGGTATTTATTATGGGCCTAGTAAAAGTTGTTGGAAATATTTTTACACTTAGTGTAACTGGAATTACGTACGAAAATTTACTGAGTTAACATTTAAATTGTTCCGTGTTTATTACCTTTAGCTCCATTCTGCCCAATTTAAATCACCCTGTAATACATTTTGCTTCTTCTCCATACCTTTCTGAAAAATCGGAGTTATAATTCGTAGGTCTATGAAAGCAGGCTTAGGCGCATTTTAAATTCACTCTATTTATGCCTATAAGGAGATGGAACGCACGGCCAAGAGAGACCTGGGACGTCATAAATTATAGAGGGAAGTGGAGTCAGTAATTTATGGTCGGAAGGAATTAGTTTTATGGCACACAGCAGCCCATACATCCCGCAGCAACACTGCTCTGCCAGCCCAGATTGCACTTCAACGAATGTGGCTGTCACTGAATAGCACATTAGAATGAAGTACGTCGTGTCGCTGCTGTAAAGCCTGCTCAGCACGCCAAGTTCCTGCACTCTGCGGCCAGCAGTACAGCCTCGAGGCTGAAATTGCTTAAAAACTCCACTAAAGTATGATGTGAGGGACAGCGGTAAATTAAATTGAAGGAAAATGCGTACGAGCTTCTAGAGAAAGAATTTGTAGATGTGTTGGAAAAGGTTCCTTTAAAAAAGCTCTATTGTTCTATTAAAAAAATGAAATCAGGACGTAACATTAAGAAAAATGCCTTAAGCAATAAACATGGTTTTTCGTCTTTAAAGCTCTTATAGGTACAATCGGGATGGATATCTGACAAAATATTTCATTGGAAGATTTGCATTTTTTGAAAAATTATCGCAAATAAGTGGAAAGCTTCAACATCGACATTGATGTCCCCACGTTTTTCAAACAAATATATCAATAAATGAACGTATTAGAAACTTGAATATGAAGAAAATTCTGAGGAAATTAATTTTCTATACTAAAAAAACATTTCTGAGTCCAGCTCCGTCATCATGTTCAAAGAACAAATCATTATGTCTTTGAAATGAAAGATCGAAGTACAGTGAATTGTTGGCATTAAAATCTATGATGAGAGGAAAAAACAAATTATGTCAAAACAGAAAAACAAAAAATAGGACCTCAGGATTTGAGTCCTTACATGTTTTCAAACGAAACCCTGATCTAAATATATGGGCAGTCCATACCCTTTGCAAATAGTAAATAGATAGATACATACCTCTTCATTGCCAGCCTAATTTTATTCTATACTTGTGTTTTGTGCATTTTCGTTTTTCTTCTTTGAAGTACTTTTTTTTCCTCGCATATTCAAAGATAAAGGATAATTCATTCCTATCAAGCCTGATCAATATCATCTTGTTCATTGGTTTTCAAATGCCTTTTAACTAACATCAGGACGCAACGACGGTCACCCCCGGGCAAGCCGGTACCTATCTCCGACACCTGGGTAGAGTGGGGAATTGCGGCTGAGTTCTCCCTTTTCCTAACGACGAGAATCTCCGGGTGGCACTGCCAAGATTCGAACTGCCGACACCGTCCCCTTAACCACTCGGCCATAGTAACCACACAGTGATGTATTTTAATATCTTCTATTCGTTATACTTTGATCTTTCATTTCAGAGACTTAATGATTTGTTTTTAAACTGATGATATAGCTGGACTCCAAAACGTTTTCTAAGTAAATATGATTAATTTCTTCAAAATTTTCTTCATTTTCAAGTTTCTGATAAGGTTGCGACTAAAGCAAACCACTGAGTGGTTCAGATATATTAAATGCACTCATTAATCAATTATTTTTAATGCCATTGAAATCGACCCTTTAGCGACTTTAGACTTCAAGGCCACTGTTATATTACTGTTATTAGCTATTTTTCAACAAAAACTGTTCCAACGAGTGTTTAACAGAACAAGAGGATTTGAGCTATATGCAATACATGTGCACCGCTTGCAAATAGGTTAGCATTGGCTAGTAAAACGACCACTATGGAAGCTCGCGAAATAGTGCAGATGTCAAAAACTTATTGCACTTAAATTAAATAAACTCAATCAAAAGCATGAAAGTTTAAAAACCTCGTTATCACGCAGTATTGTTATTCTCATTTCATTTTTTATTCAGTTCCCTTTGTGAAACCTAATCAATGTTGGGCTGTGCATTCAGTCCAAAAAAAATTTCTGTACTCCGCATTCAGTCTTGATGGCCAATGTAAGTGACCAGGGTAGAAACAGAAACTATGCGCCAGAATTATTAATATGGACAACTTATGAATTCGGAATCGTATTTTCAGCATCACATGTGTTGGCTCTACATCTATTCCAATTACATTTAATTTAAGGCGGATTACAGCCATTGGAGGCGGCTTAACATCTATATCATGAGCCTGTGTCCCACACAGGCTAGTTTACTCCGTCTTGAGCGTCCACCTGCACATGTTGTGCGTAGCAATTTTTATCAAATGACCCCAGCATGCATTATGAAATTAGCAGTAAGAAATATGTACGTGAGTTCCCTCTCATTTGAGTCCCTTGATGAACGTTTAAGTTTGTGCATCGTATTTGTGTGTACTTTTTAGATTTTCACATTTCGATGATGACCATTTGGTGAAATAAAACTCCTAATTTTTATCTTAATCAAACTACGTCGTCACGTCCATCTCGCAACATGACCACCTTGTCACGTTTAACAGATTATGAAATTACCGACTTCAACTATTGTATAATATTCCCAATAAATCAGCGATGCTCCTCTTGAGAATTCAAGTCTCGCTCAGCATAATTATTTCAAGAGGAAGCTGAGCCGCTCCGTCGTGTTTCGCAGTAAGCGCCTACAGTTAAGTGATGATCTGCCTCGTGGCTGGCACCATTGAAGCGAATTCATGAATCCACGAGCCTCAGATGGGACGAAATAACGAGCAGCGGCTCACTGTAGCAAGTTACAACTGACAGAGCTCTTGAGCGTGCAGTTAGATGAACGGTTCTTAGTTTGAGTTAAGTGATCAAGAAGAGGGATAAAATGGTAGGATTTCATACACTGTAATGTGAGAAACTGACGCGTGTAAGCTTCATTTTTAATTCAACTTCAGTG
Organism: Platorchestia sp. MABIK; assembly: GCA_014220935.1. Classification (NCBI taxonomy): domain Eukaryota; kingdom Metazoa; phylum Arthropoda; class Malacostraca; order Amphipoda; family Talitridae; genus Platorchestia; species Platorchestia sp. MABIK. Next base: position 22,440 of record JACJUY010006709.1, read on the forward strand.
AAAATTTTTGAGTAATAATTTCACTTACGAGAAGACTTGAAAGGTAAAATCTGGGAAGGATAGATTGACGGGAAGAAGACTGTTTCAAATAGTTGCGGGTTCGCCCTGCACCTTAAGTGTAGAATGAGGTTGAGCTGAGCTAAATAGACATGGAGTCTAAAACACGGATTTCTGAGCTCTTGACAAAGAGATTGAATTGGTTTTGACTGATAAAGCCTTGCCCAATATTAGGGAGTGTCCAAAATTTTCAATTTCAGAAAGGGTCTAAGTACACCAAGAAATAAGTTACCATTTACTAGTCCTCTTAGCATATTACATGAGAGGAAAATTAGTGACCCACGACAGAATTTGAAGGCAAACCTCATCACACTGGGCATGATAGAAAAATCAAGAATCGTGGGCGCAGTTAAGTTGAAGAGGAATGATGTAGAATTTTTTTTCCATGAAGCATTTTCATGAAGCCGTCTAATATTACTTAGCCGTTTCTTAAATGCTTTATGATGAACTGTAATTGCATTCAATGTTCCCTGGCTTGAGAATAATTTTGTTGAAGATTTCAGAAATAATAAAAATAAATTAAATTCAATGCCCTTGCACCTGACATTTTTGGTACAGACTATGAAAAACGGTTTCCTATGCCTTGTATTTCAACCTGCTCGCCATAGGCATTCCCTTTCATTTTTGATTGTTCCCTGAGTCATAATCGATCATAGTTCTATTTCCAAAGAACGATGTGCAAGTTATTGAACATATGTTACCACACGAATATAACAAAAACAGTTGTGTTAAAATATAAACCATGGCTGACGTGTTATTCCGCCGCACATCTCACGATCATGGCTAATTTGCTGATCGATCAAAGCCTTTGGCTCTTAATTAAACGCCTCTATAAATTTTACACTTAAAGTCTTCGCATTTTTTTATGATTTTGTTTTGATCCTTGCCTCATAGAAGTGTTCAATAACGTCGGGTTTTTGCCTCAGTAATAGTTAATCAGCAATGTTCGTAATTAATTTGCGCTCTCATTGTTCTCGCTGAACAAGTAAAATCCGCGACTCCCGCACTCCGCCTCGCTAATGAGCCGAGTTGCAGTTTTGCGGCTGTTCAATTTTAAAGGCAAGATGAATCAAAATATTCTCACTTTTTTTGCATTTGCAGTGCACTAGAAAAATGTGATAAGAGACATGGAAAATTAATTAAATTAGCTTGCTGCTTTACGCAGAACCCTCCTTTTTCCTCTCATCGGATCTGTTAGGGGGTTCTTAGAGCTGGAATTTTTGAAAATGCTCATGAAAAGCTTCTGCGAAAGCTTGAAAGGCGCATAAATAAATTATGGTAAGTGCCAGCAGGAATTGAAGTCTGATGGGAAAAAGTCCTTGTTGAACGCGGCATAAAAATTTATTTGGAAGGAATGAAACTAACGAATGTCATACATTACGAATGCTCACTTTGAACAGTCCTGATTTTTGTTCCAGGAGTTTGTTTTTGATGACTGCATTCCTTGAATCACCAACTTTTTGTCGCTCTTTGACTCTTTAAAATGAAAAAGACTCATTGCTTCTCTCTTTTGCTTCTCTAAAATAAACAAGATTATCAAAAGTTTGAACGTTAAGGAAACTATTGCAGAATCATTAAACAAACTTCGTACCATTTAAAAAGAGAAATAACGTAAAGACTACTGTTATAGTGCAGCATTCATGGCTCAATGGACTGGGTCTAGGCGTGTACAAGGTGTTCTAGAAAAATCCACAGTTTTTCTTCGTATGCTTAAATCCTGATAACTTAAATCTTGATGAAGAGAAACATGGCAACTAGCGAACAAAGAGATCTCAAGTTTATTCGATATGAATACTTTCATGCAGCCATGATAACGGCTTGCATATACTTTCGAAAGCTAAACACGGCGATGATAACTTTATCCGTACACAGGGTTTGACCTCAGTTTGCGACTAAGTGTTGTTGGTCGCAAATCTTCTTATCAGAAATGAACTTGATTGTCGATCCTTAGCTTTCAACCAGTTGAAAAATGCCATGTAACTCTTCCAATGAATTTCTTTCATCTTGTTAGGTTGGAAATGCTTCCTACGTTGTCCACAAGGTCTCTGGTCGCTCTATGCATTGTCGTGAAGCTGACTAATCTCTTCTTAACCAAAATCGTTTCTTTTTGGGGTTGCTAGGAAAAGAGATTTGCCAATTTGATCTTTTTCTTGGCATGTGCGTGAGTTTACAACCTTGGATAGAAGTATCAAAACGCTTTCGACTGTTGTGAACTGTCGCATAATGCATATGAGTCATCGCACAACGTTCTGCATTTAAAAAAAACCAAAGCCATCATGTTCAAATAAATCAGTATGGGGCGTCCTTATGTGACTCGAACCCAGTGTGAGCATTCTGAGGGCTGCAGGAACATCACATTCCACAGCCCCAACGACTCCTAAACGAGCGACCACACTTCGCCGGGGATGCCGCCGCTGACGCCGGAGAAGCTCTTTTGTAATAATTAAAACAATCTATTTGCCACAAGCGATACAGAAGTAGATTGTTTCTTAAGTTTAGTACAATGGTCAAGTATGAGTATAGCTACCTGTGAGCACGAATAAGTTCAGTGACTTCTACGGTATCATAACACCAACGCTATTCTAAGGTGTACAATTACGTTATATCTGGTTCACTTAAGGGGATCTACTACCCTGGATTTAACCAAATTTACAAAATGGTATAATTGTCACTGATCACGTTTCTATTGGATCTGGAGGGCCGAAAATGCATACAGATGTGTTAAATTGAATTCTGAACTCATTAGCTATGACAAAAATTTCCGATATACGCAAAACGAAAAAATGTATTGTGCGAACACACAAAATTATATAAATTAGCTCAAATCCCTACTTCTTCCGCAATTTTCAACTTAGAAGCTTGATTTTGGTCTCATTCGATGAAACTCCGGCACCTCAAAAACTAAGTTTTTTAAATTTGAAATTAAGAAAAACGCTTTATTTTTGAGGTGTCGGAGTCTTTCCGCGTCTAATGAGACCAAATTCAAGCTTTTAAATTGAAAATTGCGGAAGGAGTAGGGATTTGAGCTAATTTCTATAATTTTGTATGTTCGCACAATATCGTTTTTCCTTTTGCGAAAATTGAAAATTTTTATCACAACTAATGAGTTCAGAATTCAATTTTGCAAATCTGCATGCATTTTCGGTCCTCTAGATGCAATAGAAACGTGATCAGTGACATTTGTCAAATTATGTAAATTAGGTGAAGTCTAAGGTAGTAGATCCCCTTATCCTAGTTACGTCTGTTATACATTTCCCGTGATATTCGCCCTTCGTAGAGAAGAGTTTGGTGTGCTTGACGTTTCTTTATAAGTTTTAGTTTTAATAACGATTTCTTCAATAATCCAGGATTTCTTGTCCAATTTTTGGTGTAATTATACGAGTGATGGTCGGACAACATTGATTATTTGCAGTCGTTATAATTTCAGTCATGTTTAGGATTGCTTCATCAAAGTTCGTTACATTATTGTTCTGTTGAGAGATGTCCAATGTTGGCATTAGTTTATCTAGAACTGTGCGCGTTGCTCTCAAATTAGATTCATTTACGCAGAGATATGAGTAAGTTTCAGCCTGTGAATTGGTACAACTGAAATAGATATTTTCTTGAGAAGAAAAATCGGAAAACTATCCAATAAATTGGAAGTAATTATTCCTGTAAGAAAATCAGTTGAGTCTGTAATGAAAATATTCTCGAGCAGCGTAGCAGATTCTAATGAGAGACGTGTAGGCTTCGTTAAAATTAGAGGGAATGATTCAGACTAAAAGGCATTTATGAAATTTTGAGATTTGTTCGCAGGTTTTATGTTTCAAAAGATCACAATTGAAGTCTACGCAGATTATGATGTCATTGTGTAAAGGCTTGTTAAGCTGCGACATAATAAGATGGAGCTCATTCAGGAAAGATACCGGACAAGCTGTTGGAGGCCGGTACACCGTTGCAAAAATAACCCGTTTACCATTTTTCGTCAGCTCTGTGAACAGCGTTTCTATTTGATCACGATTCTTTATTGAACTTGCTATGATTCTCGAATCTATGTGTTTAGATATGTAAGTATTGACGCCTCCGCTACCTTTTATTATTATTGCGCAGTGAACGGTAGTTTTAATTATTTTGCATTTGAATCATGTCTTTAGTATGGTCATCTACCCAACTTTCGTTGAAGCTTAGAACGTCAAAGTTACAATTAAGATCAACGATAGTATACTGTATTTTCTCAATTTTGGGTAAAGTGATCTACAGTTCCAACACAGCCATGAAAAATCATTGCGACTTGCTCTCATCAATTCATTGAATATTTGGATATTAGTGTGTTCACAATTTCTACTTTCACTTAGGTTTGGATACATAGTGTTTGAATGATTGAGATGTGGGTCTATATCATCAAATATATCAGTATGATCAGCCATCAACTGGATGAACAGTAAGTAAAATACAACGTATCACAAAAATTAAAAGTGTCGGAATAAATTATGAAGTAATGATGAAAAATCCTTCTAAAATATGAGAAAGAGGAAAAAAGTGTAAAATAAATTATGTAAAACAAAACTATCCTAAGTTAAAAGTAAAAGAAAAGGAAGCGAGATCACGTGGAGATGATTTGTCTTCAACCTAGTCTAACTGCTAATAGAGTGCGCGCACTCAGTCCATGAGCAAGAACAGTGGAAAGTACAGTACAAATTGCTGATATCGTTGTTATAAATACACCTACGTCAGGTGGTATCCGCTTATTGCACAAAATGTTACTAGAGATGAAATAGTATAAACTAATCAATCATGAAATTATAGAATAAAATTGCGAAATTGAGGTGTCTGTGTCATGATATCTAATCTCTAAAATCGAAATTGATTTTGGGACTTTAGTAACATTAGTTACATGCATAATAACCTGCTCGGTAAATTTATATTTAAACAAATTACGATAGTGAATATGGTGGAAATCAAAAAAATATCTGACGCAAACGCTCTAGAAAATGCAGGAAGGCGATTCTGGTAAAACTGAAGAAGGATTATTCCTGTAATAGTATCAGTGACAGGAAATCTGGCGAACACTCGGTAGAATACTAATCACCAAAACCTGTTTCATTGACATGCCCAATTGTTGCAGAAGATATTGATCGAGCTCTTCAGGCGTGTTTGTTGCATGGCGTCTTGAATCCAGTTTTCCTGGGATAAAAGCGAAGTCACTAATATTTCCGTCTAGTCTTTTTGGGAAACTAATTTTCCCGCGGAAGTGTCTTCTGGCCATTTTAAAGTGTACAAAATGTTAGTTTGCTAAGGTGTGGGATACTCATTTATGTAGAATTTTGGTTTAGTCACACGGCAATCTATCAAAACTTCGCTCACGTTATTATGAAATTTTAGTTCGAAAGTAATGTTTCCTCGATCTTCTTTTCCAGTTTCAAGTTTTTCCCCATTCTGTTAGCTGACGTGATGCCAGTATTACTGAGGTCGATGTTGATTTCGTTCTTTAGGAGTTTGCTAATTGTCTCCTCAAGTGTACCATTGTTTTTATGGTCTCTAAAAAAATTTAATTTGATCTATAGCTAGAAAACTATGCCAATAATCAGGGAGCCTAAGCAGTTTTAATAAAAATGAAAAAACGAGACAAGCTACCATAAACATTCATCAACTAATCTGTTTACAACCTCACCACAAACATTTCGGCTTCGGGCCATTTTCAGCATTAGTTCCTTTTAGTGAAATGTGCAAAGGAGACTGTAAAAACCCTGTACCTACTGTTCCAATTTCTGTGTTCTCTCACAAATTTTTACGAAACTTTCTATCACTGAAGTTGACTTCTTACCGAAACGTTTGCGGTTAGGTTTGATTCAGATTAATTGAAAAATATATCGTTAAAGCCTAAAAAAATTAATGAGTGCCTAAACTACTACGTATTTAGGCTATCATTTTAGATTTTTTGAAAATCGCGTCGATTGCCAACATTCAGTACTACGAGTGGCGTGACGATATCGCGATCCCGGCCTGCGAGCGCTCGTGCTATATGGGCGTTGTTCTAGAAGCGTCGGTGTCGGTCTGCAGCTTTGAGCGTGACATCTATCTTCACTGATGGTGATGGAAAAAATCAACCGCTAAAACTGGTTTTGTAAAACATAAATTCATTTTGAAAGTTCTAGGCAAATTTAATTACAAGATCTCGAGTTATAACATATCAGTTTACATGAGAGTTGTTCTGTGATAGTTTATTAAAATAATATTCAGCTCAAACAATCATTTCATTGTAAATGAATGAGTGCTTCCGTCGCTCAAATACCGGGTTGTGCTGCTGGAAGCATTGGCAAACACTCTGAAAGTAACTTCTGCCTGAGCGACCTTTTCGTGTATTTCATTCGTTCCGAAATTGAGTGTTTAATGAATTACCACGTCCTCACATTTTGAATCGGAAGATACTGGAGGAAGTTAAAATGACTTCCTCTTAGCACAACTGTGACCCTATCTATCAGAGTTACTCAAGTGAGTGAAGAGACATTAGGTGCAACAATAATGTTTCGGGAAGTGTATTCAAGTCAAAACAAGTCCTATTGAGTTTAAAAATGCGGTAATAAAATTTAAAAGAAGCGGAACAGTTTGGCTTTATCTCGGAAACCCTAGCTCCATTTTAAGGTTTCCGATCTGACTTATATATTGTGTACAGTAAACGATAGCATTGTGAACTCGGAGGCATGTTGTTTTATAGACGTAAATCACTGAGCTCCAAAATTAAAATAAAAATTTGTCGTCGTAGGTAGGCTGTGAGCAATTTTAAATGGCTTGAAGTATCGTTTCAATATTGATATAGATTTGGGAAAAAAGTGTTTTAAATGTCTCGAGCTAAATACGTTCAGTTCAGTGTGTAACGTTAGTGCAAGGTCTTTGCCATGAGTTTTTAAACAGTGATGTATAGATTTATAGAATAAAAGGGTAAATTCAACGTCATCTCGTCCCTTCGTTATTTGGGGACAAAGATTGGGATTTACATAATATTGCACGGAGACGATGTCCTTAGAAGTACACTCCAATACATGTACTTCATTGAATGACATATATGTACATAGATTCACTCGAAGTCTAACTCATCGTAATTCATAATTCTATTGTGTATGGTTTTAATTTCAGAGCAGGTGTCAGCAAATTTCCTCCAAAACCGCAATAAGTTCGTTCATGACTCTCCAAACAAAAACTCCTACGTTTTTCCCCCATAAGAACATTTAACTGTATTTGATCGGAGAGCTCAGATCATGTGCTCGGCATTGCTAAAAATTCAAATTTACTTGTAGACAGAAAACAAGTACCTAGAACAATGCCATTTTTTTAAAACAATAAAGAATTTTTCTGTGTAGATCGAGTATAGATAGATACATGCAATAAATTTGCAGTCGACTTGATGGACTAAGTCGGATTTAATGACTAGAAATTGTTCTTGAACTTACAGGACTAGAAGCCTGGGAATATAAATCGTCTTTTGCCAACTGCTACGGGCGTTTCAAAAGCCAACAGACTGGGAAACTTAGACAAATGGTGGATCTTTTTATAAATACGCAGAAGCTCTTAATGGTTTTCGTGGTTCGTCCCTCTCACCTCCGAATGAACACGGTGTTGCCGTCCCTCCTAAAATGAATTATTGAAATTATAAAACCTCTTCGCAATGGCTTGTTTAAGAAAATAACAGGGTGAGGAGATCATGATGCACAGTACATCAAATGCTATACAACGAACGCCTTCGAACTTCCCACAAATAACAAAGCATTGCAAATTCCGCTGGAGTATTGAACACAGCACAAAGCCTCATTGCTATTCACTACGTGTGAGGCTTGGAAATGTTCTGCAGCCATGCACCTATCAAAGCGAACAGCAGCGTTCTGCAGGCAACTCAGCATGTCAGCATCGAGCTCGTATTGCGTGCGTTCTTTTACAATGCGGCTTTGTTGAGAATCCATCCTCCAGCGATAGGTCGAAGGGGACTTGACTACATCTATCCTTGACTGCATCCTACATCCTTTGACTGTAATCTATCGTGACTATTTGGATCCCAAGAATGGGAAAATCCTCCTTTGATTTTCCAAAATTATATCGAGAGCTCGTGTTCAGTCAAGTCGACTTCTGGCCGAGAAACGAAAAAAAATATCTCGATAACTCCAGTTCAGAGCTGAGAAACAGAAGGAAATCGAAGCCGTACTATCTGGGCAGCAACAGCAGTACGTTTCTCTCTTCGGCCAGGCTTTGATAACAAAAAGGTGCAGATCCTTTGATCATCACAGCGCTAGTGCAGTTATGAAAAGTTACTCGATCTAGTCATGAATTGACCCTAGATTGTTCTGTAACTACACTCATAACAAAGGTTAGCCGTACAAACCAACTTTGTCACTGTAGTAAGAGCTGATACAACATTGTGTTGTTTGCGTGGATCATAATATACACGAAATTCCATCGCAACAAGAACTCTGTCAAGCGAATAACTTTCGCTACAATGCAGTCAAATGCACCTATTATTTTAGAAGGTTTGCTCACCGTACTACATCTTCCTAATAAAACTGTGATTTACTTGCATATTGGCTTGTTATTTACAACTTAGCAGCGAGGAAGCCAACAGTCCTCTATCTTTGGGAACTTGGAGAGTACAGAAATCGTCATCAATTGATTAGAATGAACTTCAAAATTCTTTCCAGTACCCAGTCTAACCTTTTCGCCGGAGCATGCATGTTTATCGCCGCCCAAGCGATTTTATCGCCGAAGTGGCGACTATTCTTCTTATCGATTTATATCGCCGCTCAATGTATGCATTTTTATACAAAATTTTGCGTATAGATGCAAAAAAATTATGTGTTCCACCGTTCAAGCGATTTTATCGCCGAAAAGGCGGCGATTTAATTTATCGATTTATATCGCCGCTCAATGTATAAATTTGTATACAACATTTTGCTTAAAAATGCAAAAAAATTCAAACTGCAAGTGCGACCGCGCGGCTTAAATTTTTACATTCATTGCACAATATTGCACACACATGTGTTGCTTCTGTAAACAACATTTACAAATTATTTACAAGTTTTGCAACGTGTTAATCGTTTTCTCATGTCTATACGAGTACTGTTGTTCTTTTGGAAAAATTGAATTTCAGAATTACAGTCAGATAATTTTAACGTAAAACAAATCGTAATGGAAAATGCTCACATTGCGACGTAGCTATTCTTTCGCCTGTTCAAAAGTTGGAGTACTATACACTTCCAAA
>JACJUY010006709.1:37441-54299 GCA_014220935.1 Platorchestia sp. MABIK
CTAAATGTGCAAGATATAGATTGTTTTGCACGGGACTCTGGTAAGGAGCAAGGCTGGATTTGCGACAGTATACTTATTAATTACCTTGTGGAAAATAATCTAGAAATGCGATCAGAAAAGTTTAAAGCACGGTAGAAAATTAGCTGTGCAAGTCCGTCTTCCTGGCAGGGCTTGGTGGTATTATAAATAACGAGCTCCTCGCTGGAATCCTCGAATGGAGCAGGGGCTGAGGTGGTGTGCCGTAAGCACATGCTTCACGAGTCAACTGTACTTTACTCACCGAGACTCACTGCGTGCTTTGCTGATGCATTCAGTGAAGCTCGTGGCAGACGAGGGCTAGAATAAGGTAATTAAGAGTTGTTCTTTTTTCATGATTGGACGTGCTCTTCTAATCTGGGTGTGAGTTTAAAAGCATTTTAGAATTTAATTTCCCACGGGATTAAAACTAGTGTTTCATGTTCATTTTAACTCCCTCTAGCAGACTAGACCTTGACACATGGTATAGGCGCTGCTGCGGAAGCACCACAGCGAGATGCAAAAAAGAAATTTAGAACAATTGATGTTTTTCTCGTATTTAACTGGGAACTGAGATTTCTAGGTATAAGCAGAATCAAATGAAAAGGACCCTTGAAAAAGAGTGGACATTTGGGGTTTTAAATGCGAGCTATTGTCATTTTTCACATTTTGACGAGCATTGATTTAGCCTGTACTTTACTCTCTTTGACAGGTCATGTCCACAGTAAAATGGTATAACGAAAAAAGTATCTGAATTAAATAATTTTGGCATGCTCATGTGCGTGAAATACCAGTAGTGAATAAATATTTTTTAAATTAAAAGCTCTGAATGTTAGCTTTGAAGGGTACGACTCGCCAAGTCTTGCCAAACTCGCACCATACGAAGTTTAGCCAGTACCGTGCTTGGCAGAAATCCCACAACATTCTGGGATCACGCAGCTGCCGCAGCCTCGCATTGTGTTCTTGGCTCTACGTGACCCAATCTCTGCGACCTCAAGGAATTAGTGAAGAGACAGAGCTGTCGAATGATCAGGGTCATATAAGTGATTTTCTTTGTCGTTATATAGTTATTTCAAGGAACTTATGAGTTTTTTACGGGAATTGCATGCAGTGACACACCTGTGTCCAGAATTGCGTTGTTATGAAGCGAGCTGTTTAAATGAGAAAATTGATTCGGAAGTGAATTAGTTGTTCATTCGCGTAAAGCGTGCTATTAGACGCAGTTAAGCGTTTCTTAACAAAATGCATCTCAGCTGGCAAACAAAATCCGTAAAAATTAAACACAAAATCTGCAAATATTGGGTGAGCCCGAGCGTTCATTTAGTTTCACATGCAGTTGAGTTCGTATTCTATGATAAAATCTGATAAAAAATAACATTAATGATCGCTATACACCAAGCGATTAAAAAAGTTTCCTTGTCCAGAAATTTGATTTTGCGAGAATTTATCCCACCTGGCATTGATCCTACAAGATTCTGTATCCTCTTCATTTTTATTTTTGGCCATAAATGAAGGAACCTGTCCTCAAAGCTGTTAATGTTGAAGGAAGATGCTATTTCCTCTCAATATCGTCCTATAAATTTCCAACAGGATTTAGAGCAAGAGAGTGCGATGGTTAGCCTACGAGTACAAATGTTATTCCATTCGCAATAAACCGATCTTGAATATATAAATAAATGGGGATTCGAGCATCGTGGCTCTTGAAGCTCCCGTTGCTATCAGGAAATATTACTCCATTGGAATCAACATGGTCAAAAGTGTTTGTAAATAGTCATGGGAGTTCATTTCGTTATTGCAAAGAGTGATAGATTCAGGTCCATCTCTGTAAAGAAGAACTCAAAGTATTACACTGCTTCCATGCAGATGCCTGAACAGTTCTGACGATGCGAGATGGACCCACATAGCTTCATGTGGTCATACACTAGCACACTATCGTTTTGAAAGAGGGCTAATTTGGACTCATCGGACCAGCTTCCATGCTTCCAATCTTCAACAGTTCTATTTCGGTGTTCTCGAGCGCATAAAAATTATCTTTCTGATTAACTATGCCAACACAAATGGCAGTCTGGGTGATTAACATTTGCCTTCATTCTTTTTCTTGAACTCTCGGTGCACAGTCTATGAGAAATTATTTTTGGGCTTCCCAAAACTCGCTAATTATATATAATTATCATTTGCGGTTATTAAAATAAATTTTTCTTGTCCAGTGTCTGCAAACAGCGTCTGCCTTTGTCATCCTGAATATTAGGCCGTCCCCAATTTCAACTACAAGAATCGAGGACTCCATCTTGTTTAGAGCGTGCTATTGTTATCTGTACCATTCTGAGACCGATTACGATACAGATTTCCCGAGTTAATTCTCTGTTTTTATGATTTCCAATGATGCTTCCTATGCTTTCTTTATCAAATGCTGATTTCTCCATTCCACGGGTCTTCAAATCTCCAATTTAAATGAGAGTTTATATTCCACATGCACTCCAACAAAATTTTTACTAATTGATAAACACATCTAGAATGTTGTCAAATAGAGTTTCACTGAGACAAATATATTCTGAAATGAAATAATATAAGATACACCGAGTTGGTAGGAATAAGTGCCTGATTTTGTTGCCATTTTGTGTATATAAATGAATAATTCTTAATTTTTCAGGTGATGTTGTTTACTTTCAGAACTTAGTTGAGCCGATTTTACACTACATTTCCAAAAGTTCACAACAATAGAAGTACAGCTTTGGGTGCGTAATGTTTCTGACCACTTCCGAATTTGATCAAAATGATCATAAGCAAGATGACCCTGAATTTTTTTTCTGATTTCGAACAGTTATGATAAAAATGTTATAACGAGGTGGAGGTATAACGTCTTTTTAATTTTCAAAACCTGTTACTAAAGCTTTTTACATAGCTCATTAATTTCAACATGTGCTTCTTTTTCCAAAGTTGTCCTTAACGCTTTCAATCCCAGTTGAGTCTCGTTGATGCTCATTTCTGAACTTGCAATGAACTACAACAGGTGATTCTTTTCATACCCAGTCTAACTTTTTCGCCGCCTCTTCGAAAAGTATGCACACGGTTCGCCGAGTCGTACGCTTATTAATGCATGATTATCGTCACCAAGGCGGCGATGTATAGCCGACTTTATCGTCGCCAAAGACCTCTTTTGCCGCGATAATTATCGCCGCCTCGAAAGCATAATTGTGCATAAAGTTGCATGACAGGCGGCTGATGAAATGCATAATATTGTATTCAATATGCATTTTCATAGCACGGTACACAGACGTAAATACATGTATTTCTGTGCTCCATTATTTAAATCCGTGCGTACCGTGAGTATTTTCAGCTATTATGAAGCATATGCCTTCCATTCGAAGTTATCGCTGCCTCGAATGGATAAATAAGCATAATAAAGCAAAAGGCGGCGATAACATAGCATAATTATACATTATTAATTGACTATTAAAATTTATAGGTTCAAATAAATCAATTTCATCACATATTTTATATTTGGGCATCCACTACACACTGAAATCAAGTTTTCACCGAAATATAAAAATAGCATTACAGAGAACTTATAAAATATTTCCTTGCTAATCAGTATCACAGAGTTCAGGTAAAAAATCACAGAATAATTCAAAAACTCAAGAAGAAAGTAGTAGGTGCTTAAGTAAAAGATAGTAGTGGACTTGACATTTCCTGCGAAGTGACCCACCAGTGGTCACTTAGGTGATTTTCATGGTGCTGCCGACCCACCTGCAGTTACCAACTTATTTTTTATAAATACTTAATGAAAGCTAAATAAAAGCCAGATCCAGTTTGTGTTTGCCGTTTTCAAAGTTGATTACTACAATTGACTTTAAATTTGCATTGAATATTGAACTTCAGTTTAACTCATCGCAGTTTACGCATTAAAGAAGATGGTCCTTCAACAAATAAACGCAAATATTTCGACAAAAAGGCCTACCCACCATCAATTAGGGCCCCAACTCTGTCCCCCTGGGGCATAATCTTTCGAATAATTTTTGTATTTTCATTATGTATCATAGTATGAGTTTCACTAATCACAGCAAGAGTCCCCAAAAGAGGAATATTCCAAGCATCATTTAGCTTAGAGAATTATCCGGGGATTTTATGCCACAGTATGGTTTCGCACAGGGCACTCACAATGTCCCCCTAACAGTGCTACTCTCCATATTTATAATAGTATCATTCTGAGAGGACAAACTTCACCATAATGTCGAAATTTAAGCCACATCCATTGGTGTAAACGCAACATTACCCACTTATTTCACTGTCTGATTCCACAATTAGATCCGACGATGGCACCAGCTCAGCTGCACAAGTGATGCTCGGTAAGGGGACAATGTCAGTTGATACGGTTGTGGTGGTGGTGCTGATATTGGAGGTGGTTGCTATTCCTGCAGCCTCTGTAGCACCTGTTCCACGATGATGGCTGTTTCCATCCCAATCCACTGATTCACGCAGACCTCGTTGCGTGGCGACTGCGATTTCTTTGTGCTTAGTGAACCCACCGGCTACCAACACTTCTACAAAACATGAGAACAACTTAGTTCCGTGATTGATAAAGTTGTGCCAATACAATAGTGAACAAACTGAAATTGCACACGAGTTGCAGACTAAAGAATAGAAGAATCTAAGACAAAGTGCGTTCCCACACAGCACATACTGCATGCGCATAGAGACAGCAAGTCAGGAAGTTCAAACACTATAGAAGTTCATGATGGAACAAGTAGGTGCTGAATACAAGGGTAGCAGTAAATTGAAGAAATGACTAGCTGTCGTTAACACAATAAAAATCATACTATTCAACCAGTAGAGAGACAAATTTCAAGCTCAGGCCTTAAATTTCCATTCTGGGAATGCTACTTCCCATAGGTAGAATTATTTTACCCTTGTTAGGGTATAATTCAGCAGAAAAGTGTATGATCTGTGAGTGACTGGCTTTGCATTCAAAAGGAAATGTAACAATAGTAACAAGGAGATGTGTCTTGGTGTTGAACATCATGTAAAGAATAAATGTAAAGAATAAATTCTTTATGTGCTATACAGAATTTATGGCTTTCACAGCTTATTCCACAAGATAATCAACAAGGAAAATAGATCAAAATTAAAAAGAACTACCTATTTCGGATGCACTGTTATTATTTTTTTTATCTTGCAGAGCTTTATTTGAATAGGTTAGTAATCTAAATAAAAACCAGATTATCAGGGAGGGCAAGAACATTTCTCAGTAAAAACTGCTTACCATGAATGATGCGCATTGCACTGTGGTCCTTGACGGCAACTTCCACTGCTGCCTCTGATGACCACGAAGTCCTGAGAACCTGAACTGACTGCATCGCCAGTTCTCTGGTGAACAGGTGCTTCAAAATACAGTACGTCTCCGGACTCTGAAACGCTTACTCGTACATGGCCTTTGAGAGATACCGGCTGCAAAAAAAAATTATTTTTCATTAGATTCATATTTTAGCTAGGTTTCAGCACACGCATCATATTCACACTTTCCGTGACTTGCACTATAGTCTCGTGACCAACGATAAATTAAACAAATCACTACCTGAATGCATCATTGATGTATTTGTTTAATTGAATATTGAGACATTTCTTATTGAAGATTATTATTTCCTGCTCTCAAATTTGTTGCAAGGTTATGGGCTTTCATGTGAAATGCCTCTGTTTGCCCTTACATAAGAAACTGTTTCTTGAAGTTAATAATTTGGTAAAAACTTCCATGAACAATTTATCTTGGATATATGTTATGATGTTTACAATACTTCATTCATTGTAAGAAATGGATATTCCCACACTGTAACTCATCCGAACAGTAGAAAATAAAAAATAAAAATAATTCATTATTACTCTTTAGATCTAACCTTTATATAAAAAGTAAAGTTACCTGTGCATAAATAATTATTGTAGGGACTTAAGAACAGCATCATCTATGTATGAAATTAAAATCCTTCTATTCAACTCACTATTTCAAGTTGCTTCAAAAGAACGTCCAGATCTTCCACTGTCTTGGCTGGTCCAGGTAAGGGCTCATTACTCGAAGGTTGGGGCTTTCTCACCTCGTCCAATTTTTGTTCAAAGACAACCGACCAATGCTCCAACTTCTTAAATTTCTTTGACAGTATATCTGCAAATTCTCCTTGTTGATTGCTGATGCGCTTCAGCCTAGTTTGTAGAACGTTGACATTACTTGCCACTATTGGTAGCATACCATCACTTCAGTGGATGTGCATTCATTCCTGTAGATAACAAAGCTTCGTCAACTACAGTATGATATATCTAACTGCCCTGAATTCCAAAGAGATTAAGGTTAAACAAATGGAATACATAATTATTCAATTTCAATGCCAGAGAAGTAGTTATGATACAAATGCAGCCTTCCGATGTCATAAAGATTGAAGATAGGTTATGATAATTAGAAAGTTGGTATACAATTCAATGTTAATGTGAATGAGGAAAGTCAGGGTAATGGTATCGTACTTGACAGAGGATATCTCACCGTGATGAACTGGGAGGATTGCAACTTTGCACCAGTGATGGAACTTGAAACGATGTAAGCTGTGTTTCGATGGTGCTGCGCGCAGAATCATCTTCGGTGGCTGAAGAAGGATAAGCTCCTAGGTATCCTTTTTCCCCACATCTGGCTCGCGAATCTGGGAGGTTGTGAGAGCATAATGTATGAGAAAAAACATAGCAAAACTAAAACAGAAATTCAGCTTTACATTAGAAAAAAAATGAGAAAGTTAAGTAAGTAAAGATGAACAGCAGAACTCCTCCTGCTACAAGCTTACAGATGAATAGAAAGACAGTAAATATCGATTAAGAATAATAAATATTGTTTTGCCAATTTGATGAAGAGCACAAAGTGACACAGAGTAGAGCATACAAATTAACATTTATTCTCATGGGCCAAGGTGCTAAGGCTAATTAGTGTGCATGTACATGCATTATTTTATATCCAATCTTATATGTTGAATATACCTATATCCCAGAACAGTTGCTGTGTTTAAAAACAGCATCCGTGGAAGCAAAAATATAAAGCAAACTACTCATTTGTACATTTTTAAGTGTTATTCCTAATTACAGGATGTCTAACACATGATAAGAGATAGAAAATTCTTCACTAGACAAAAAAAAAAAACATACATTTGAAACACTGCTGCAAATCATGAATATTGCACAACTTATATAATAAAAATTTAAATGACATATAATAATGATTGAGGATGATGTACTAGATTGATTTCATTATTACTATATAAGTTAAAGCCTACATAACCCCACAACAAAGGTGTTCCCAAGAGAGGCATAGTGAAGGGGCCATTGAGTATGGACAAACGAACACGTTCATAAGGAATCTAAGCGCCAGTGTTTTCCCTCATAGCTTTCCCCGCACATACAAACAGCTTTTCAGGAAGCAAGTTCAAACAAGATAACAGTTCAAGGAGAAACTAGTATGTGCTGAAAAAAACTGGTCTTAAACAAAACAAAAAATATATATTTCAACAAAAAGAAAGGATACCAAACCATCAGCTCTGGCCCTTATATTCTGCCACAAGAGGAACTACTTCCCATAAATACAATAGTTGCATCCCCTGAGGAGTAAAAGCTAGATTATTAACCAAATAATTTTTAGTGACAAAGTCACTTTACACTTACTTGAAGTTGCCACGATGTTTGTGACCACATAAGTTCTCAAGTGTGATGGTGCTACACAGTCTCTTTTTTTTAAACTCTAAACCTTTTGAAGGCCAGTAGCAAATTTTTTTTATTTTATACAAGCCAGCTTGATGGCACCACCCTATTTGAGTTATGGCTAAATGTACCCGTTGAAAGTTTATTTTTAATCAAAGACATCACAGCGCTTGGTTTAATCTGCAACATAGATCATGGCACAGGTTGACACAGATGTTATGTTTTCAAATATAAAGAATGTTCATCAGGCTCTTTTCAAAGTTCATGCAATGAAAGGACTCAGTGAAGCACGTTAGACATTTAAAGCAGCAAAACATCAATATGCATTTTTCTTCTTCAGGTATGAAGTCATGACAGAATATGCATAGAAGAAAAATTGTTTATTTAGATAAAATTGCCAATAATCAAGGACCAAATATAGGAAAATTTATTATTGTCCTCTCCTTCACAAAAACCCCTACTTTTTCTAAATAAAATGATACAAATTTGATGCAATAATATAAGACAAATATGTAACTTTGGTAACTTTCAGTAACAATCAACTGATTTTAATTAAGATCTCCAGCACTTAGAGAAGAATTTTTTACACACATCATGTACAGTGTATTACTGAAAAGATTCTATACGTAATGAAATTTGGCTTAACCATGTCAGTACTTAACATGCACGTTTCTCTCCAAGAAATGCATATTCACACTATGGATATTAATCAAATTGGAAAACTGACAGCTTCAACTGTCAACTGTCAACTAATATGCAACTGACAGCTTCTATAGAAAGCACTATTTTTTGACAGAAAAAGAATTATATTTGCCAAAGCTAAAAATTTGCCAAAGATGAACAGTAAAATCAAGCACTAAAAATGATCAACAAATCAAGACTTATTACATATCAATTAAAATTGCAAAAAACTGAAATGTTTCTTTGATGTGATCCTCAGTCATTGTTTTTTACAATTATTGCTAAACACAATGTATTAACAATTAAGTAGCAAGATTATTGCCCCACAATTGAAAACCTTATTCACTCATTGTTTAAATTATTAGATAGACTTGTTCCAAATGTTTTAAAAAGATTTTACTATGATACAGTTTAAAAAGATTTACTAACAAAACATAAATTTTTGTAATAAAGTTACAATATTTTAAAACTGCAAGTGACACAGCAAGGCACAAAATAAAGAAAATTTAGAAGGGCTATGTCCCAAATGTGTGATACAAGCTATTCAAAATACAACCAATTGATTAATTACCATTTTCGTAGATTTTTACAATATTGTTGTCCTCAAGTGACTTCTTTGTTAACCTAACCTGACAAAATACTACTGAGATCCCAGGCAAAGAAGCTCACACTGAGTGCAAGTGGCAACAAAAAAACTAATGGATGTAAGTGAAAGGTATCAAATTACTTTATGCAATGAAAATTTAAATCTAAAGAAGTAACTTCTCACAAAACAAGCACAATTTAGGTTTATGTCTTACACGAGTAAATTTAGCAGTTCAAATGTTTCTTGATACATGTATTTAACGCTGTGTGCTGACTTGCACATCAAAAATTCCTTAAAATATATCCACATATATTGACAAATAACACCATAGAAATTCAATAATAGTTTTGCTTGATTTTTCCAAATGCAGGGCAAGTACTATTTATCTGAACGACGTTTATAGAACACAGAATTCAAAACATTGCCGTACAATTTATCAGCCTGCCTACTAGTACACCACTGTCTCAAGATTTTAAATGTTAAATTTATGGCAGGCTGTGAATCACAAAACATTTGCCTACAGAAGCACTTCGTTTTTTGGGCACTGCACCTGTCATTTCAGCAAAAATGCCCCAATTCAACTGAAAGTCACATTTCTATCTTTCGATATTATTTACGCTCAAATGTTATCTAACCACAGACTACCAACAGCAATCGCAAGAGCCAAATGAACTTGAACTTGAAATTGAGGGCCAACAGTGTCGGGTTAAACGTAACCTTTCTTTGCGCCATTTTCACAAGTACCAACCTTCGAAAATATCAAAATAAGACTCAATCAGAGCTGCCAACAGAATCATCCGTAGATAGCTTGCAATTCCAGCAGTGTCATATTTGTATCATAAGTACAGTAAAATAACTTGAAAGAATGTATTTTTATGTAGTATTGAACTTGATCTTGGACATTCCTCGCAAACAAAATTTCTAGGTATGGTTGTGTATAAATTTTCACAACGGTGAGTCATGGTAAATGCACTGCAAAAATATGATTAATACCTTCCAACATACTTCAAAACTCTCGGATTGGAACAAGTTTACTTGATTTCAAGTCAAATTCTAATTGCAGGGCAAAACAGACAGTTCAAAATTAGCATTGTGAACTATTATCCTGAAAACTTGACTTTTTTTTAATAAGTAAACGCAAAGCTGAAATGGAAACCCGAGGTTGGATTTTTTTTGTAATCTAATTCAAGAAACGTAGCATTTGAATGAAATCTGTGACATTCCTGTTCTTGATTCAGGCAGACTTTTATCTTATGGATTCCTTAATTTATTTTTCTCCAGTTTCTCAACTAGGAAGCAGCGTATTTAACCATTCAAAATATAACAATTGATGGCGAACGTTTGCAAAAAAACTACTCGTCCATTTTCGGATTCCAATGGCATATATATATTAATATACATAAATATATTTTAATATATATAAATACATACATATATATGATGAATATATTTATTCATATATTGTATATCAATCTGCAGATAGTAATCAAAAACATTTTAAATAGCTGAATAGCTTTAAATATAAATGCAAATTTTCTCAGAAAACCAAATCGGACCGTGTTATAATTAGACGACCTACCCCCTCACAAATGTTCAGGAAATTAATGAAATTCCTAAGTATCGAGTATTACGTGTATTTACTTGCATATAACGATTCAATACTTGGCGTGATTTCAATATTAAAAACTTGTAATGCAGTGTCACTCAACTCTTATACCTCAAGGTTAAAATTCGAATTTGGAAGTGTATGGTACTCCAACTTTTGAACAGGCGAAAGAATAGCTACGTCGCAATGTGAGCATTTTCCATTACGATTTGTTTTACGTTAAAATTATCTGACCGTAATTCTGCACTTCATTTTTTCCAAAAGAACAACAGTACTCGTATAGACATGAGAAAACTATTAACACGTTGCAAAACTTGTAAATAGTTTGTAAATGTTGTTCACAAAAGCAACACAAGTGTGTGCAATATTGTGAAATGAATGTAAAAATTTAGGCCACGCGGTCGCACTTGCAGTTTGTATTTTTTTTGCATTTTTAAGCAAAATGTTGTATACATATTTATACATTGAGCGGCGATATAAATCGATAAGTAGAATCGCCGCCTTTTCGGCGATAAAATCGCTTGAACGGTGGACCATATCATTTTTTTGCATCTCTATGCAAAATTTTATGTAAAAATGCATACATTGAGCGGCGATATAAATCGATAAGAAGAATAGCCGCCACTTCGGCGATAAAATCGCTTGGGCGGCGATAAACATGCATGCTCCAGCGAAAAGGTTAGACTGGGTAATACAATTACAGACACTGAGCATTCTCATGCAATGACTCCATTTCAGCTATTCTTATCTCTGCTAGAGGTTAGAGTGATCAGAGTGGTATCAACAGTTTAAAGTTTGGTCATTGCTAAACAAAATGTGAAAGTTGTGCGGTCGTGCCCACTAACATTTTGAAGGTGTCGATTTATCAATCACGGAAATAGTTTATGGACACCATTAACAAATAAATCCTCAGAAGGAATGTGATGGGTTCTTCAAAAAATATTCATGGACATTAATTAAGTTCATGGACAAAACAAAACGCAGATAGTGATGATTTTTCAAACAGTTTAATTTTTAATTTTGTCTGATTCGAGGATCAGTGTCATAATTAGAGCCCGGATTTCTATCATTTATCTTATTAATGCTATAACTACTATAGAAGCAAATAAAAAAATGCATTTAGAGTATAAATTCTATTTAACTATAAGCGCTATTTTGACCAGGCACAAAGGCGAGAAGTAGTCATTATGCAATAAATGACTATAAAACTTACACAAACTATTGTTATAGGTCCAGCCACTAAGCGTAGTTTTTACTATATTGCTCAGTGGAAATTAGGAAGAAGCGGTGGGGTGCAGGCTTTATTAGCACGTTAAGAATAAAATCAGAAAGAATAAGTAAACAAGTCCGATAAGTGAGCCTGGAAAACAAAAAATATATAAAAGTTACGCACGATCAATGTAAAGTTTCAGAAAATACAGAGGAATTTAATACATTTACACACAGAACTTCAGTAGTGCCTATTTTCTACCCTTGGGTAACGCTGTTCTGTAGTAGCAGTAGCAACAACAATAGTAAGAGCTAGTCATGAAAGAAGACATTCCACTGTCATCAAAGCGACCGTGAATCAATAGAGCTCTACAACTATTTACGATCGAAAAATAAGACTGTAATTTAGAAAAACTGAAACTTTCACAATGGATAATCTAAAATAATCTTTGCGTATTCGGACTTTCAGGTCGTTAATAATTATTGGACTAACGAACACTTCTATTTACTAATGTGAAACATGATAAACATTTACCCTTACAAAAACACTCGGTCCCTATACAAATTATTACAAGGTCACAGCGGTCCCGAGGGACCGCCCGAGAAGCATCGGTATCGGTGTGCACACCTGCACACCGATACAACCCACAACAGACTAATAGGGTGCGGCGGCAGGCCAACGCACGTAAATGCAGAGGCGGCTATTCTGTTGCATAAACAGATATTGAAACGGCAACTGAAATTGATATTTCGTTGAAAATAACACAAACAATAATACCCACAAGGAAAAATAATAAATAAGAGTGATAAAGTTATAGGAACGAAGGCATAATAATTAAAGTTCTTATCACTATGTGCATCGCAGGCACCTACTAGAGACAGGCTGAAAAAACGGCTCTATTGCACTATTAGTAGACGAAGAGAAGGAA
This sequence comes from Platorchestia sp. MABIK, assembly GCA_014220935.1. Taxonomy (NCBI): domain Eukaryota; kingdom Metazoa; phylum Arthropoda; class Malacostraca; order Amphipoda; family Talitridae; genus Platorchestia; species Platorchestia sp. MABIK. Next base: position 50,187 of record JACJUY010006709.1, read on the forward strand.
GGAAAGAAAAGAAAAAAATCATTTCTAAAAAAAGTTGATATATGAGATGCATGACAACATATTGGGTTTCTAAAATTTCTTAATACAAGACGTCCTTAGAGAAACGTACCATACGAGACGTCCTAATAGACAAACCATACGAGGCGTACCAATAAAATAACGCTGTCAAGGACTAATTAAATAAAAAATATCATCGCTTGGATATTTCATTTTCCAAGAGATGGCTGACAATTTATAAATAATTTAAAACTATTAGACAATTCTTTGGAATTTCTAAATCATTAGTTGAGACGAAGTAAAAATAGACAAGAAACGCTATACCAAAGTAGATTGAAACACCGTCGTAAATGATTATCAAGTAGTGAGAAAAGGTTAATCACAAAGTAATTTATAAAAAACATCGTGCAATACAACACGCACATGCAGGAACAGGTAAACAAATTTACACGAAAAATGAAATTCGTAGCTTGTTCAACATTCGGACAGGATGATAATTTTTTCACGATTCCTCTGCTCAAATTGCGCTTTATTTCTTTTGTCTATTGGTATTTTTCTTTTTTTCTATTCATAGAAATTAACGCCTTCTGTGGTAGTGATAGAGCTATTTTTGAATCATTTAGCGAGTGCAATGAATACATTTACTTTACAATGTAATTTACATTGATGTTTTGATTTTACGCAAAAGATGATAATTTATAATATTGGAAATTTTTTTAGGTGTTAAAAATGGCCTCAATTTGTGCTGATCCTTTGCAGTTTGTATTTGATGCGCTTTCTCTTTCGTCATCTTGGCATTTTCATTCGCAAGTCCGGTTTGTGAAAAATAATAACCGTTTTCTATAGCTGCACATGAAATAAACTGCTAAATTGTAGCCAAAACCTGCAAAGTTTCACGTGCTATTTTGCTAGAAATAAAAACTAATTTGCTATTAAACCTGCAATATCAACTTTTTTTCAGTGCTATTTTGAACGTATTTTTGGAGCTATTTTGAGCACTTTTTTAGGACTAGAAATCCGGGCCCTAGTCATAAGTGTTTTACGACAATACAAATGACTAATTGATTATTAGTTAATTCTAATTTCCCTTACTGCAACAAAAATGTTCAAAGAGAGGGAGGATGAAGGTGTCATCAAGTGTGGAGTTAGGGGAACGCAGAATCTATGCTCGAGGCGAGGTAAGTTCCGGCACGGGATCCCGAGCGCTTAGAAACAGTAAGTTGAGAAGGAAGAGTAAGCAAGAGAAAAGTGGAAGAAAGTCGGAGGCGCTGTAGAACAGCGCTGCAGTGATGCAAAAAAGATGGCCATTAACGTCACGAAAACACATTATTTCGATCCACTGAAGGCCTACCTAACTCTCCGCTAGGGATGCACACGTTCTCCCTGGGAATGCAAATTCCTAGAGATACAACAGTTTGTCTTGTGCTATTGTACAATGGAAATAGTAACCCCGGTGGGTCTTACAACTAAACATAAATTATGTTATTACAGAAACGCATTCCGCAAATCGGTTGTGTTATCCATGCTGTGTAACTACTGTAGGATAGTGTCGAAAATCTGCGATTCCTCTTTTTCAGGGACTCAACTGCGTTGTATCACGAATCACCAACCACGTTAGTTTGTAGGACGGCGTTGTAGGTTGTGCAGTGTCAACGCACTCTTCGGTAGCATTATGCATCACAGATGTTTAAATGCAGCTAATTTCAGACATTATCTGATGCCAGTGAAAAGTTGTTGGCAATCACAGGCAGCAAAACATCCAAGTCTCATTTCACTGGATTTCAACTTTGACTTTAGTTGAAATATTGGTTGATATGAGTTTATTGATATGGTGAAAGATTAGTAACTCATACTTTATCACTTCAACTTAAGATACAGGAAAGCCGAAGAGACAGCACGACCGAACACGTGTGCGTACAGCAATTTAAATAACATAACTACGCTGTACGTTCCAAAATGTCGTTGCATTTACAGAACATTGGAAGGACCGCATCAATAATTATTAATGAAATGTCTAAGAAAAACTTTCTTTGCGAGTAAAACACATTACCCATCTCAAATGAGTAATAATTGCAAACAGTAAAGATAAAAACTTATTAAAAGCAACTAGAAGATGATAAAATCTCGTTAGTTGGCGAGTTTATTTTTACCCATAGACCTCAGTTAAATAATGACCAAAGTGCGATGAAATTAAATATTGCCCCAACTGTGTGAATAGGAGTGTGTTNATCGGAGATTCCGAAACGTTTGTTATCAAAAAAATGTTCCCTTTTATATTGGTTCTTCTTTTTATCTTGGCGAGGTAGAGATATTTCAAAATTATCCACACCCTTGGAAACATCGAGGAAAGCAAAACGAGTAAGGTTTTTCGCTCCTTAGCCCTCTCGGTGTATTTGAAGGGTTCAGAAATTTATGATGCATATTTATGTATACTGGGAGGACCCGTGGAAATTCCACGTTTAGAAATTTCGTAAAGCTGACTTAAGTTGTGTGAAAGGTTTACGATCAGTTTTTCCCTGGAATAATTGTCGAACCTTTGCTAACCTATATTTGCCTAAGCTACAGTCTCTTAATCTAACCTAATGTTCTAACCTAACATTACTTAATCTATCCCAACATAGGTTCAACGTGACGTGGACCATCCTAACTTAACTTATCTTAACCTGATGACCCTAACGTAGTAAACACAACCTATTCTAACCTAACCTATAATACCCTGCCATTTTTATCAAACTATCTTAAATGTAATCTATTCTATCTAATCCTCTGCAAATATAGTCTAACTTAACCTAACCTCCCCTATCCTAACCTGCCATAACCTATCATGGCCTATGCTACCTTACCCTAACCTCTGTATAATATCCTACTTCCTTACGGAGTTGACTCGCTAACCTGCCATGCGAATTTTTAATACCGCATGAAGCTGAAAACGTAACCTACATACCGGCTGACCGACATTTGCATGGACCGACGAAACATTAACAGATTTACATTATAAACGTTTCTGAAAACCCCCACTTGACGACACTACTCAAGACGAATAATTGGATCTGTGCATCACCGATTTTCCAATGAGTATTATTGTGCTACACTCCATCAATTAACACATTCGCTACGTTTCCGCATTTGCTACAGTCGGTTTGGTTAAGTTGGGAGAAGCAGAATTGAAAAACCATCTTAACTGCTTAATTACATTCTTATCCTTTCTAACAAGCGGAAAAAACGTAGTTGCCCGATAACATTTTACCTTGTACGTCATAGTCTAATTTAAATAAAGGTAGTGAAATTTTTGATAGGTTAGCCATTGTTACTGGTACTTAAATGAGCAATTTACCAAGTTGTTCACATATGTAACAATACGTAGTGAACGTGTTAGCACTATTATATATCATCACTTTGTAGACAAGTTTTAAAATTTTATTTATAAGCACATCACTAAAAACTTTTACTCAATTTTCTTAACCCATCGTGTAAAGAAGAGTCATGAGAACGTTTGAAAGGAATACATTTTTATTCATTAACAATATTTTCATCAGAGAGTAAGAGAAATTCGTTGTCCGTTAATACAATAAACTCAATTTACAGTAAGAAACGTAAATGAATTCCTCCTAATAAATGAAGTTATTCGTTAGCGGCTAAAACCCAACAAAGAACGCCAACGTAATAAAGCTAGGCCGCTGACGTTCATGTCGTCAGCGTTGACTTGGCTCTTAGCGGCAGCTAAAAATGTTCACTTACCGCAGAAACAGTCAAAGGACATCAAAGTCTTGCGTGAAGCCAAAGCAGAATTGAGCTTACCCTGTTCCAGGGTTGCCATATTGGCCTTTTTAAGGCCAAATATCACAGAATTGGCTTTTTTGCAAGCGTTTGGCTTCGAGATTCTTAGTTTGGTCTATTTCTTAAATTTGCGTTTTTCTGGCTTTTTTAGTCATTTTCCGGTTTTTGTGGCGAACAAGGCGTTAAACTGAAACTTGAAAGTTGAACGCAGAGCAACAGGATTAGTTAGATCCTGCTGAATATTATTAAATCCATTACATGTATCAAATCAAGTAATCAAAGGAGAGTTTGCAGATTTGCATAGGCTACATTTAGCTCAGGATTGTATCAACATTGGTG
>JACJUY010006710.1:4246-35012 GCA_014220935.1 Platorchestia sp. MABIK
AAAAAAAATCAAACCCCCGTAGCGGGCGAACCAATGAACGTACGAACTTCATTTTTTCACAGGATGCACCTGACATCTCACCCTTCCTATAGCAGCTAAAATAAATATCTCAAGAAAATTCGATATTCTGGGGGTACTCTTCCCTTCAGTCGCTCTCAGTTAGGCTGTAGCAGATAAGGAGGTTCCGAAATTCCAGAGAGCGGACCGTCTCTTTCAGTCGCTCTCTCGAATTTCAGACAAGCCAGATTCAAGGGGGTTTGGGGAGTATCTATGATACTCGAATTAATTTTCGACGAACCTTATTTCTAAAGATACGAGAATATCCATACTGGCGCGGGGCCTAACACTCTGCTAGACCACATTTATAATATGGATCGCGTCAAAATAGAAAATCTTTTCGCTTTCTTTATTTTCAGTCGGTTTTCTTCGTGCTGGTAAAGTTCCTGTTTTGCTGCGAGATTCCAGCTCGCTCCAACCTATGTTGCCCCGTAGTCTAAATCCTAGGGTAGATTACCGTTTCATTTCAAATTCAGAGTCTACGGTAACTTATGACATAGATCGCTATTCAATTCTAATTTGTGTGTTTAAGACCTGCAACAGTATGTTTCATTGTCTTTGTTACAATTATCGAGTTCAATTTCACATCTGTGTTTTATTCTTATTTTAGCAAATAGAGCCTCATGGTTTGACGTTTAGTATCAGTGAAGATTCATGCCAGTCTTTCATGTCCGATTTTACAGTTAAGAAGATGAATTTGAACATTTTCAAGGATTCTGAGACGCGAATATCGATAGTTTAACGTGTTTCAGGATCTCCTGTTGTTGAAGTACTCAAATCTTGCGTGAACGAGTTTAAACGTTTTTATCTTAATAATTAACACTTTAACCTCAATTGGTTGAACTGAAGTTTGATATTTAACTCAAATTTAATACGTTTCCTGCGTATTGGGCCGTATATGTACCAAAAGGTAAACTGCCTATTCAGGTACCGATTTGAATGAATGGCACTTATCTGTTTTGCGACCTTTGTATGAATAACTGTCATCATTCGAGGAAAAATGTTATCGTGCTATTGTATTTTTCACGTTTATTAGGATGAATAAAATTTATTCGAGCAATAAAATCGACTTTCTTATTTTGCTAATTGCAACCTAACCAAACCGACAGTCAACAGCCTCGGAAACGAGGTGGACGTGTTTAAGTCAATTATGGTAATCAATTTTGGAAAAAGTAAACATGAATTGGATTTTGCCTTCATCTAGCTTTAATTAAAAATGTATGGAAATTGAGTTTGTGACTAAGGAGCGGGTCAGCAGCATTATGAAAATCCCCTCTGTGGCCAACGGTGGCACACGTCGCAGTCAAAATGCTAAAAAGCTTTTTCTTTATTTCTACACACTTATCTATGTAATACAAATCAGGAAAAAAAAGCTGATCGGAACCCCTTTATTGTGTTTAGGGAGGCATAAACTAACTTACATTCTAATCAAATTCCTTTCAGAACTATTTTGGGTTGTGATGAAGGTGTTCAACTGCGAAGCAGCTCATTTGTTTACTTTCTGAGAAGTTAGTGAGGTGTCAAGTGCGCTCTTTATGACTGTATTATGACTCATGATCATTTGAGTTCTTCGTGTGTTAAAATAAAACGCAAATCACTCCACATTTTATTACTAAACCAAAGTAAATGGTTAAAATTCTATATATGTGTCAATCTGTAAAACGCATCGTTTCATTTACATATTCACAAGCTTAAGCCGGACCTAAAAAAAATAAAATATTTTCGTTGCTCTAAAACTATTCAATAGAACCGCAGCCTAGATGTTTGAAGTTCGCTCGATCGCCCATTTCGCTTATGCCTCAGGTGCTACAAACGCGTAACGGTTGTGCAATATTATCTAGTCTGCTGATCATCGATATTCCTATTGTACAAAATATTATTCCAATCTAGTCACCCCCCAGGGGGATACACCTATTGTGTTTGTGGGAATTAGCGCTTATGGGGGAACTATATGAGGACCAGAGCTAATGGTTAGGTAGGTTTTCTTTTTGTTGAAATAGAATAGGTTTTGTTTTGTTACGGACCATTTTTTTGCGGTTCACTGCTATCCTGTTTTTCAGCACCTACTAATTTCTTCTTCAACTTTTTCTTGTTTCATGAACTTCTCTCCTAGCGTACTGTTTCTGTGCACCCTGTGCATAGATTCCGCGTTCCCTCAACTCCATACGAAATGGTGCCTTCCTCCTTCTTCTTTTGGAACATCTTTGTCGTGGTTAAGGGAGGCTAAAAATTTCTTATTTAATTATCGTAATTCAATCTAGTCATCTTACATTGTGATTTTCAGTGTTTTTACTTCGTCTGATTTTGCTCGAACATTTGATTTACGTATTCACAATGAGTCTGTAAAAAAATTTCTCCTCTATTTTTTCAGCCTGAACACTATTTTAGTTCATGAAACGTTTTGTTTTCTAGATTGATAGAGATGTAGAACTCTAACGATTGACACTGGCTTAGTAAAATTTTTAGAGTGTTCCTTTTTACTTCAACACGCGAAGAACTCGTACTATTTCGTGGAGTTGAGATTTTGGAAAGAGATCATTCAAGTAGTTAGACATGTCAAGGTGGTAATTGTGATTCAAATCAACTAATTATGAAATTTACATGAACAGATGCACCACTTGAGCCATCCACTGCTTAATGAAAATACTAGTGTTATTAGACCGACTTTTCATAGATTCTAAGAGTTCATAGAAAGCAAATAAGCTACTAAAATTTTGCCTTTACTTTTAAGCAAGATTGAAATTCAAGCGTTCACGCTTCAATTTAATCATTTTGCTGTTGCTTTTCAGGACATGATTTTAATTGAATTGACAGTCACGGTCATTTTATAGTTATTGTTAAACTGGTCACGATAAGAAAATCTGAATTTCAGCAGATGTGCCAAAACTACAACCTATCGACTGGATTTATTTTGCCCTTTCGAAATTCTAACTGACAGACGCTCTCCTGATGTAACAATAACCAAAAGCTCGAAAGCATTTTTTATAACAGGCGTAATCATTTCCAATTTAGTTGACAATGCTAGAGCCTGAACACCCTGATGCCGCTAATTTATATGAAGTAAAGACCACCGACAACGGCACGCCAGCGGCAGCGGACCAGGAGAACAGATCATCCAGACCTAGAGAGGAAGTTTCTGGGGAGACATTTTTAGAACCAAATCCCAAAAGGGTAAAATTGGTTTCACCGAGTACTGTCGGGGAAAACTGCGAAATCACCATGGTTGATAAGTACGAAGCTAAAGATAATGCGCAGAGTATTGAAACTGAAAAAATTGAGTCTATCGAGATGAGCGACGGAGAAAAAGACTGTACTTCACACGGGAAGAATTCAGAAAAAACGAAACATGAGGCCTACGAAGAAAAGGGCAGATGCGAGGAAAATCCGTCTGCAGATGAAGATGCAACAAATAATGAAAACATGGTTACGATGGAATGTGTGGGAAAGGGCAAATGCCATGACAATGACGGAGACAACACAGGAAGTGAGGCCATGGACTGCGAGGATGATGCCGCCGGAGCATCCGGCGCTGAACAAGCAGGACCCGCGCCCCAGAGCTCGTGGAGCGGCATCCTCGTCAGCAAGCAGGCCGGCGCGATTACGGCACACCGCGCCGCCGCCGTCCCGGTCACACGAGAGGTCAGAATTTGTGTCAGCTCTTTGGCGCTACAGATATTCCAGGGAATGGTATTTGTCTTGCAGGCTTAGCTGCTCTCAATGAATGCTTAGCTGCTGTATAAGTCAGATGCTGAAGAGGCATGAAGATAAAAGTAATATGAAATTGGTCGAATTTTAAAGAAAAGTACTAATTCGAAATTATACTAAGTTCTCGAGAATTTGAGTTTGGTGATTACCCTCTTTCAAATTTTGATTTTAGTTTGATAGTATAATGTACCACTTTGTCAACATATTTTATTTCTCATTCAATAGGTCATTTTACTGCCCGCCTAATTTTGGCTTACAGTTGAGTTCCGGAGCGGAGGCAGGAAAAGTGAACTGAGAGTTTCGGTTAGCAGACATCAAAAAAAATTAATTTATCTGATACTATTTAAAATGTAAATTAAAATCTCCATAGTTGATTTTAGTTTCAACGTTTAGAACTGGTCTGTTCGTGAAAATAATAAATTGGTTGGAAAATTTCCTATCATCAAAATGAACAATACTAAATGTGTATACACAAGAAGATAAACACCAGTAAATGTTCTGTTACTCAATTCAATTAGCGAACTTTTTTGAGTAAAAGCCTTTGTAGCCAAAGCTCCTTATTTTATAACTTATCCAATATTCCTTCGCACTACAAGCAGGCTGTCTCTTCACTTTACCGCGTAGGTAATTTGCTTCACTTCATTAATTATTCATCAGGCTATATTCCTTCACTTTATTGAGCAGGCTATATTCCTTCACTTTATTGAGCAGGCTATATTCCTTCACTTTATTGAGCAGGCTATATTCCTTCACTTTATTGAGCAGGCTATATTCCTTCACTTTATTGAGCAGGCTATATTCCTTCACTTAATTGAGCAGGCTATATTCCTTCACTTTATTGAGCAGGCTATATTCCTTCACTTTATTGAGCAGGCTATATTCCTTCACTTTATTGAGCAGGCTATATTCCTTCACTTTATTGAGCAGACTATATTCCTTCACTTTATTAAGCAAGCTATATTCCTTCACTACATCAAGCAGGCTATATTTTTTCACTTTATTAAGCGGCCTTTATTCCTTATTATTCAGGCTATTTACTCCATATACGGTAAAAGAGGGCAGTCATTCCTCTTCTCTTTGGAACTTCTTTGTTGCGGTTAGGGAGGCTTAAACTAATTTATCTAGTCCACGTTATCTGTACATCTTTATGCAAATACCAGTCAACTGTAAGCAATTTCAAACTTTCAGGTGGAATTGTTCCGATACCCTGAGCCAGTAATTGACTATGCTCTGAGAATAGTACTAAGAATATAAGGCTCAAAAACTGACGGCATATTTTCTACGATAGGGAGGAAATTTCAGAGGACTAATCATATTCGGTTGCTCTAGTTAACTAACGCACGATTATGGGTTAAATTTTTGATCAACTTTCTAGAAATGCAAAATCACTTCGTTCTTTTACTTATTCCTACTTTCGTTAGCTGCAGACGCTTAATTAGGGATCGTAGCTTCGTTCATGGGCATCTTTGGTTCCGCTCAGCAACTGTGGGCCAAGTGCGCTAAGTTACGCTGGGTCCCAGGGTATTGGTAAATTTTTAGTAAGGTAAACTCTTTATAGACCAATGACTTGTACACATAAACAGAAGGGATTTGTTAACAAGGAAAATTTCTTAGTCTGTGAGGTAAATGACAAAACCTAAACTTCGGCTTCACATTGGGATCTTCTCTTAAAATCGTAGATTTAAATTTTTTTGTAGAAGCTGGCAGCTCTCATCAAACATTTTCTCACCGTTTTACCAGTTAGTACCTTCAATTTTCCAGTCTTCCAAGGCTCACGTTGAATGACGACGCCATCTCTAACCCAAACGAGCAAACACCTCCATTTGCAATTCTCGTTAGTATGAAGTGAACATTTTATCTATTCAAGAGTCCACTTATAGATTCCCAAAATTGAACGGAAAATTTTATTTGTACAAGGATTGAAAATAACTGCTGAAATAATGCCAACAATATTCAGGCACTAGGCTTAGGTTGTTTGCGTGTGTCTATCCTGTGGCATGGAGACTGGTGCTCCAAGAAGGATAATGTTTGGTTACCTCAACTCCAGGTACGCTCTCTGGATCTCTATTTTTCATGCTCATTTTGCATCTTTCGGTTCTGATGACTTTTTGTTATCTCTTCTTCGTCGTTCTCTTTTCTTCCTTAATTACTTGTTTTAAGCGCAGGGTCTCCTGTATGGGAACAAACCTAGAGCATCAAATCCCGTTTTTAAGTCCATAACGAGCAGTTCCTTCTCGATCTCTTGAGATCACCTGAGCTTAGAGAAGTGGGAGTTTTTAGAAATGTAATCATAATAATGAGTGAAATAAAACAAATACCGATAACATTATTAATACCAACGCTTGAAAGCTGAGTTATAATATTGAAACATTGGAAATTCAACAAGCGTTTGTTATCAACTGATAAAATTGATTCAAATCTAATGACATGGTTTACAATCAGTAAAACACACTATTTTCGTGAAGTGTCTCGCTCCTAACATTTAGAACTTTTCTGCTTACACCCGAAAAAACGTTACTTTCCGTTTGAGGGAAGCCTTGCTGAGGTCGATGTCATAACGTTTCTTGCACAAGAAATTTTTCCTGAATATCAATGTAACATGTGGAAGTTCTAATACGTTTAGAACTCTTTTAAATATTTATATTTTGATTCAAATCAAGAAGTCAGGAACATTATTTGTAGTTGAAAACAAATATGGATAAAAATGCCAGTCCAACGAGAGTGTTCCCTAATCGACCGAATGGCTTCTTTCGAACTCTACGGGGTCGTCTCGTATTTTTCGTTGTAATGCTTGTAGATTTTTTTCATGAGCTGATTGAATAAAACCAGGTTAATTTTTTTTTGTTTTTATAGATTTTGAGTCAGTTCCTCTCAAGGGGCGTAGGATAGGTCATAGGTATAGGTTACTTAGGTTTGTCTAGACTACACTATGAAGAGTGGGGAGCCCCAGGGGCATACTGTTGGACTACCTCAGCTTCGGAACTTCCATCTCTCTTGTCTTTTTGCTTCTTTCTGTTTTCAAATCTTTTTTGCGTTGTCTTCTTTGTTTTTTCTTCATCTTTCTTCCTATCTTACTGTTTCTTTGCACAAAGTATCCTGTGTAAGTTCATCACTGGTGCATAGATTCCCGTTTTCTAAAGTCCATATCAAATGGTGCCTTCTCTTGTCTCTTTTGGTAACAATTTTGTTGTGGCTGGAGGGTATTTAATGAACTCATGTAATTAAAATAATGATAATTGTAATTTTAAATGCAATTACTACCATTTGTTTAAATTTGATGGTATAACTATCGGTTTGAAGTTGAATAATTTGTTTGGTGGTTGCAACACATTATTTCTGGTTCAAGTTGCTTCGGAGTTCAACTTTAGCCCTTATCAGAGAAGTAAATTAAACCAGTGATGCCTAGTACATAGTCTTATGTTTAGTTTCAAAATTCACTGGTATAATTTTAATTATAAAGGATCTCGAGATGTGTGACGTTGTCGTGCTACTGATAGGTGTGATGTGGGTGTTAATTACATGGTTTTCAAAAGGTAGAAATAAAATAATCATTCCTTACATTCAGCTCCCCTAAAAAGCGCTCCACTTGCAGGTTAGAGCTGAAGACGAAGAAACTGAACTGTACAACTTCCCGCTGTCCATCTACGCTCGCGCTATAGACACGCGACTGTGCCGCGTCGTCTTGGGGAGAAAACTGACTCCATTTGAGAAGCAGTTTGTTCAGCTCTTCTCGATATTGCCCATGGACCTCAAAGAAGAAATTATAGTTCCACTTTATAGTTACCTAGGATATCCTAATAGAGTAAGCAAACGAAAGTCAAACTTTAGATCAACATTCAGCAAAGTCCTTCCATCTCCAACGGGAAAATACAGTACTGCGATAATACATAGACCTTCTGTGGGTACTTCAAATTTTAAAGAAGTGGGCCTGAAATCTGAGCTAAACGAGGAATCCGATAGTGAGGTTACAGAAAATTTAGAATTATGTGATGTCGGAGAAGCAAGACGTTCCGAAGAAAGTTCTGCCTCATCCGATGAAAGTCATCAGGCGCTTCCCCTTGATGATTGTAAGGCTGAAGTCGGTGCAGAAAATGCAGCCAAGGAAATTGAAGAGGAACATTTAAAATCTACGGGAGATACAGGAATTGACTTAGGTTCAAAAATATTCTCGGATCCAAAGTTTTCCAGGTCAGAAAAAAACGAGCATCAGAGTATTGTAATGAAAAGAAAAGAATTCGACACTCTCACAGAAAATCAACACAAGCTGAAAATGCCTGAATCGTTAGTCGGAAATGATTTCGCTGAAAAAACGAAGGAAAACCAAGAATCTGAGGATCAATTTCTGAAAAAGAGTGTTATTAAACTCAACCACAACGTCTTGGAACCTGATGAAGCTTCGTTCGGAGGTAAAGCCCCGCACTTGAGCCACGTTCCTGTGACCTACATTGACGAGGATGGAATGTTCGCAGACGCACCTCCTGCACATAGTGAGAGACGCAATATTTCGAGAGCACAAACGGACTTAAAACCCCAAATACATGAAAGTACGCTAACATCATCACTTGAAATTCTCTTGAACCAATTTCAGAAGGTGGAGAATATTACTTCGTCTTCCATTGAAAATATTCCACCAATTGAAATTTTCAAAAATTGTGCTGTAATTAATACACTATTTAATCTACATGATCATGTAGAACCTTGCGCAGTTGCTGATTTCATAAAATCCACGGTGACAAACATGCTGAACATTTCAGTAGCAGAAATACTACCAAATTTATTTTCTTTTTCACCAGAACAGGAGCAAAAACTCACAGAAGTTTTTGATGTTTTATACGAAAAATGGGGACAACGTGTTAATCTGAAAACCGCGTTATCTGAAAAATGTAATCGGCAGAATGATTCTTTTAAAGACAAAGGTGAAACAGAGATAAATAAGGGAGTGATCTCGATGCACATAGTAGAACAAATTAGCTCTAACCGTCGGACTGTACGGTCGAAAGAGCGTGGTGCCAGAAGGAAGCTCAAATGTGCTGCATTAAACAATCGGCGTCACAAATATCTTCCGAATATTGGGATCATAATTGATAAAAAGAAGGACTTGGATGTTGACGATTATTTCAAACTAACGCCGTTTGGATTTGGCCTTCCTATATCCGTATTTTATAAATGGCCTTCGAACAGCTTTAACAAATACGACACGAAATTACATCATCGGGTACTCACAATACCTCCTTTTGTTTTCAAGTTTATGAGCGCAAAACTAGTACCGGGAAATACAATACATGTAGGGTATAGTACATCACAAAAAAATTCTCACCTTTTTACAGCATATGCCAAAAAAACATTTCCGTACACTTTCAAAGTGAACATAACTCTCGAAACTCGTGAAAGGCAAGTCGAAAGTTCAAAGCAAATGCAACAATGCAAAGAGTCGAAAGGTTTTGCGATTGGCTCTCGGCAGGACAATCCTTTGAAATCGTTCTCAAAAAATGAGGAAAAGTTCGGGTCTTTCGAGTATCAAAGTGCTTCTCCAAGTTCTAGCTCCTCTCTTCAGACAGAATTGCCTTCATTAAAGGAAACCTTAGCTGAACCGACCGTAAAACTAATCTGTGAAAAACCAAAAACTTTTGAAGAATTGCTTGATGAGTCCCTCATGGACATTTCCCCTCAAAAAGTTGACGCTGCTATTGCGGGTCCCAGCAGACAGAGTGCACGCACTCCCTCAAGAGATACTAGACCCACCCAAAGAACCGATAGTAGTGATCGATTTGAGTCCATCCTGGCCTATCTCCATCGCATCGTCTCACGAGTGACTGGAATTGAAAGCAACTTCGAAGCGGACAAATCGGGCATTTATGGAGAACATCGTTCGCTGTATAAGCGACCTGGTTCCGACGCCCCAAGGTGGTATGTGAGCAAGGGACAACAGAGGATTGATTTCCGGACAGTTGATCAGAAAGTTAGTCTCTATAACGTCATGGCAAATGGTCTTCTATTCAACCCTGGAAAAACTGATGTACAGGACTACGGCCGTCTAGTGCATTCTCAATTAATGTACCTTTCAGGTAAGAAATTTTATTTAACCTAAACCCTCTAATGCAAGTATCAATTTTGCTTTATTTATTCAATTTGAATTAGAAACACTTAACTCTACCTTTTATTTGAATTTCGCTTAATGAATTCGAATTTGGCTACTTCATCAGTAGTATCGATTTAAAACTGATATAGATTTTCAGCATATTATGTTCGATTTTCTATTGTGCCATTAACGATATTAGTATGAGTAATCAGAAAACACTTTATGGTATTCATATTTCTTCCATGCCATTTTAACTTCACTCGCGGCCTTTCTCTGATAGATGGCGTCTGTCTCTCATAGTGTTGCTTCGTGGAATTCGTGTCCTGTTAAATTTTGTTAATATAAAATGGGGAGGTAACAATTGCAACTCTCCTAAAGGGATGCGCTTGTTGGTTCGATGGAGAAGCAGTACTCAGAGATTTGATTACGAGCCCCTCTCCTAACAATTCTATTTTCTTACTACTGAATTAGGTTTTGAGCTAGTTTTATAGCGTGCTAGTTCTTTTTCCCTGTTCTACCCCTGTAGTTTATGCGCTCTTCAACAGACTTTTCGTCAATGGGCCTTGAAAAATTTGTTTTCACTGGCAAAACACTGGAACATCTGTCCTGCTTTCACCACCAACAACTTTCTTATTCAACTTTTATCTTGTTTCATGAACTTCTTTCTCAACTTTCTGTTTCTGTATACATTGTGCATATATTCCGCGTTCCATTAAGTCTGTACTAAATACTGCCTTCCTCCTTCCTTTCTTTGGAGCTTCTATGTTGGGGTTAGAGAGACATAAATTAACATCTAGACTAATCCGAATACTCCGTAACATTTTTTCTCATGGATGTTAGAAGGCATCGAACTCTAGTGCTTAATTATAATGAACGGAAAATGTATCATGTTTTGTTGTATGGTAGAAAGACGGAGCATGAATCATGCGGGTTAGTTAGAAAGAAACGTATTATGCTAAATTTTTTATCGCTATCACCATCGTAAGTTTTATCATGATATAATTCGGAAAAAGTTAGAACGATCTGAGAGCTTGAATATTTTTATGCATTTTGAATGAATCATTTGTCTGAACATTGAATTTCACGTTCCCGTATGTTTCCGAGCTGAGGGTATTCAATGCCTTCTTTTCTTTAGTAGATTTTTGTAGGAGATTTTTTGTTTTGCCACGGTCTTTTTTTCGTTTCACGGTTTCTATTTTTCAGCGCTTATTCGTTTTTTTCAATTTTCCTCTTGTTTCTAGAAACTTCCTTTATAACTCACAGTCTCTATAAGCTAAGATTTTGCGTTAGACCACACCTTGTGCATTCATTCCCCCGTTCACTGAGTTCCATACTAAATGGTGCTCTCATACATTCCTTCCTCGGTACAGTTTTTTGCTGTTAGGGAGCCTTAAGCTGAGGGAAAATCTAATTTTTGTAACTGAAAGAACGTTTTATTTTATCCACTTCTACACCATGCTATTACCTTGTGCTGCACAAAATGAACGAACTAATGTTCTATTGAGTGTGTTTAGAGCTTCTTCAGGTATGGTATTTCCTAGTCTAATGCGAATTTTAAACTTATATTCTAATAACAATGTACGACATTTGCTCTTCGTAAGTCAATTTTTTAATTTCTTAAGAATTTTTATGAAAAAGTTTCATAGATATGGCCTTTGATGGCTTTAAAGCGTGGGAGAAATGTATTTCGCTTGTATCAGATTGGGAAGCATTTTAACTAGTCAAGTGTGATCCATATTTTATTTGCTGCGAGAAATGGCGAAGATATTTATAGTTTGCTATTTAGTCTATTCGCCTTCGTAACGTAGCTTTTACTGGGAATAGTTTAAGAGAGTAAACGATCATCAGAAAAAAAGTAAGAATTTAAAGAATGAAGTATGTAAAACAATTTCATTGATAGATATAAAAAAGATTGCAAATTCAATCTTTGAGGAACGATTTGGGTAATTTGGAAAAAATAAGAAAAAATAGCGAGGAAACAAGCGTTTAAAGTAATCGCATTTTTTAAAGCACTGAGTAAAAATGGATGTTTCAACCTCTCACATCACGCTCAAATCTGAAATAAAACGAAGAGAAAATAATGACTCGGATGTGAATCAATATGTATCTAAAGGGGGAAAAGTATAAAAACTACCCTAGCCGCGGATGGAATGCTGATTGCATGTCGTTCAAAACAGGTTTATCTTATGAGATGAACAACAGATAAAATTGCGGAGGTCTATTGGACGAGATGCTCAGGAAATTACTTCAAAGTCACTTAACCCAACTGGAAAGTGACATCACTCTGCATGATGGAAGGCTGAGGAATGTGAATGTGTGGAAAGGAACTAGTCGGTGCTAAAATTCCTGCCGGCATGCTCGGCAACACGAATACCGAGAGCTCGAGTAGTCGAGCCCACGTACTCCTATGCACACCGTACACAACTACGTACGTACATAAATGATGCGAGTGCGTCTTTAGGAGTTTTATTTCTGTAATAGGAGTGCGATCTTATTCGGTAAAAATTTACTAATACTATTTAAAATTAATTTGCGCAAAATGTCAGGAAAAAAATAAGATAAGTTCGTTTTTGGTTGTCTCATATTGTTTGTCAAAAAAAACATTAAAAATTATTATTCCTGTTCCTTAGTTTACATTTTGTAATGAAAATAATATTCTTAACGATTTATAACGTCTATAGTTTATAGTTTAAGAGGAAATCAATAATCATACTTCACTTGAGCGAAAATTATCGAGTGGAAAAGAAAAAAATCAGTCTTTTCGATTAGTTAGGTCCTGAGCTCAATGTTTACTGGGTCTTCATTTTGTTGAAAGGAATTGAGAGCTCGTTTTGTGACGCATCACCTTTTTTGGTTCAATACTGCCTTCTCTACAACCTCTATTGCTTTTGTTAATAATTTTCAATATTTGTGCTGCGTCTAAGCACAAAATGTGAAGAGGCACATTGCGAATGGACTCAGCGTTCCTTTAATTACATACTTAATTTCGTCATCTTCTTTTCTCGAGAGCACCTTTATTGTGGTTAAAGTGGCCCAAACTCTCTCTCATTTAATCTACTATTCCTGAGATTTGTCAGTGTGCTGCGTGTTTGGACTTTACTACTACCGAATAAACTTGAGAGGTCATCATTGAATTGTAATTTAAAACTTCAATCACAAACGTAATCTGCCGCGGGACATTTGAAAAGCTCTTTGAAGTAAGCCAGTTCAACAAAAATGATATACCAAATACTTTATTGTTTATACATTCCAAATTTCTCCCGCCAGCCGATTCCACTCATTGTTTTTTTACCCCTTTTATCTATATTTTTAGGCCTTGCAGTGGCCGAGTGTACAGAGCGCTTGCGTTCTGTGTTTCCTGCACGGGTTCGAGCCCTGTTCGCCGCGGTTGGCGTGAAAAAACGCTGACGCGGCAAATCAGGGCCGTTGCCTGCAGTGTGGTCACTTTCCTCAAGGAATGTTACCTGGGCACTAGACGAGAGGAAAATAAGGCCTTAAAGCTCGGGCGTGACTAGGGGCCTGGGGAACCCCAATCACGTACATTCCCTGTAAGAGTATCATGTCAATGATTCTCAGCCACTCTCTGCTAAAAAGAGAAAAAGGCTTGGTATATACCATATCTATATTTTCACATCCTCAGGGGGATACAATTATTGTATCTATGGGAATTAGCGCTCCCAGGGGGACAATGCGAGGGCCCGAGCTGAGAGTTAGGAAGGCCTTCTTTTTGTTGAAATAAAGTGTTTTTGATATGTTAAGGACCACCTATTTTCGGTTCACTGCTGTCCTATTTTTTCAGCACCTACCACTTCCTTCTTCAACTTTGATCTTGTTTCTTAATCTTCTTTCCCAACTTACAGTTTCTATGCCTTTTCTGCGTTGATTCCGCGTTTCCTTTCCTCCATACTAAATGGTGCCTTCCTCCTTCCTCTCTTTTAATTGCATTTGTTGCTGCGGGTTGGGAAGCTAAAACTAACGACTAATCTAATCTAATCCGTAGTCTCACGTGAGAAGGGTTGAACTTCATACGCTGATATTGTTACTTTTCTGACGTTACATTATCTCTACAATGCAATGTGAGATTTTCTTTTTGATGCAGTGAATTCTTTCACAGCTTTCAGAAACCCTCGGTATACTTTTATTTCCCCATCTACGTTTTTTGGCCCAGATTATTGCACATGTTCTCTCTTGTTCACAATGCTACTTTTTAGGAAATGTGTGAAGTCAAAATGGCGGAATTTAAAGTCTTCAGCATGATTTTTATTTGTGTGCGATAACTTCTATTCGATTTTTTCGTTTCATGTTTTTTTTCAGGTACGACTGCTTCTGAGAGCACACGAATGCACACTCAAATTTCCTATTTGACAGGAAGTGACTTCGAAAATTATACCGAGAAAATGTTTTCGATGGAGATTTTTGCCACGTACTTCGGGAATTCATGGTCCGGAGCAGCACAGCTACGCTCTCCTGAAAAAGCTCAAAAAACGAGTGAAGGCGGCCCACCATCCCTAGATTCTGTATCACCTTTTATAAATTTGATTGAAGAAGAGTTGGAACTCCCTGCAGGAGGATCTAGGCACGCAGTTGCCGAGCCGGTTCAGAAGTCCGAAACGAATGAAACTGTTTCGAAATTCAAACATCCTGATCGGAACAAGCAATCTGGAACATCTGCTACTGTTTCAAAAACCAGAGCTCACGAAAAAGTTTCGGAAATTGAGTTAAAACACGTTGAAAAAGCTACATTCTTAGAAAATGATAAAAGAATTTCGCTTCCGTCTTCTTCAACATCACCATCAGAGTCTACTCACGCTATTTCCTCTCCGCAGACCACAGTTTCGGAAATTCCTTTGTCCCAAGCTACATGTTCTGCCTCGACAACAGCCTCGACCTCTACTTCTGTCACCGCCGCTACTTCTGTCACTAATTCGACCGTCTCTTCGCCCACTACTTCAACAGCATCTACAAGCGTACCAAAAACGAGTTCGCTGCTCTCTCCGAACGAAAGAAATTCCGCACACTCCCAGGGCGTCGCTCGAATTTATTATCTCACAGTGTGCGCAGGCGTGCATGATTTGAGTGGTGACGACGACTACGACGACGACGGCTCACCCAAGCGGTATGATTTTATATTTTTTCACATCCAGGGTAAAAATTATTATTCATGCTATCTAGCAGAAAAATTTAGTGTTTTGTCGAGAGTTGCGTCAATGTGGAATGAGACGTTTTGATGATTATGTTCGACAAAAGAAATACGAATGTTAGTTGTTCTCGGCTAGAATCAACGTCGAAGCTGACAGTCTTATTGGAGATACATTCATGTTCAAAAGCTTTTCTAATAATATCCAATTCTAGCGGTGCCTTAATTACGGTATTTTTACTGACCCATTCTGATTCGGATCCTCCACAGGGGATGCAACTATTATACCAATGAGAATTAGCGCTCCCAGGGGAACAATTTATGATCCCGAGCTGAAAATTAAGTGGCTTTTTTTTGTTGAATAAGACTAAATTTATTTTTTATGGTACGAACCATAATTTTTTGGTTCACAGCTGTCCTATTTTTTAGTACCTACTACTTTGGTGTTCAAATTTTATGTTCTTTTATAAATTATCTTCCTAACTTAATGAATCTCTTTTGTTGTGGTTAGGGAGGTATCTTGCGTGAAACATTCCGTGGCATATAATCCTCGTTCCCTTACGATCTTATTGAATGGCGCCTTTCATCTTCCTCTCTTTGGGAATGCCTTTGTGTAACTTATCCAATCTCAACCGATGCGGATCCGAAATCAGTTCTTACTAAATGGGTAGTTATCCGTTGAAAGATTGTTCCTGATTGATTCTTAAACCCCCAAGGTTCGTGGAAATGTCAGTTTGGGGTGTTTTGACAGATGAGTGCTCCAAAATGTAAAAAATAACTATGTTTTCAAGGGTCCACGATAGGTTATGGTAAGCTAAAATAACTTAGAATTAGTCATGTTGATACCAGTTCGAATTGGAGTAGGTAGAATATTTACGTTGATATTTTACCCATAAATTTCTCATGTATTTCGCTCCTTCCTATTTTTTTCATAATGGAAAACAATCTCACATGAAATTATTATTTTCAAATTGGTAGCTCTCCTCGATTTTTTCGGCTAAATACGCTATTCTTGACTTGAAGCGCATAAAACTAATCCCATCTATGCTGTTCTTTTGTGACATCAGAGTCATTCATTCTGGAATGCTTGACGAGGACTTGCTGGGCTACGAAGTTTTTGTACTGCAGCAGCCGCTGGCGCTGGCGGCCGTCCTGTGTTCGGATTTGACTGACGTCATACAACGATTAACTCCGGGCATCGTGGCTACGGCTCGAGATAAAGACGGACGGTAAGGCTTCTGCATCAAACTATGAGGGGAACGGGCACGAGGAAAACCACCTTCATGAGAATACAGTTATTGTATCTGTGAGAGTTAACACTCCCAGTGGGAAAATGTGAAGTCCCGAGCTAAGAGTTAGGTAGGCTTTGTTTTGTTGAATTAAAACATTTATGGTTTTGTTAAGGACCATCTTTTTCAGTTCACTGCTGTCCTGTTTTTCAGCCCCTCTGATTTTTTTGCCTGTAAAATTTACTTTGTATTTTTCAGCCTGATGATGTGCGTACATCGAAACGTTGCTTTTTATAAATAGATAGTGATATCAAATTTTGTGGTGTGTGTTTTAGTTGAGATGATAAACAATTTTCTTCGTCTTTTAACGCGTGATGAACTGGAAAAATTTCGTAAGGTTGATAAATCAGAATTTTCTTATTTAACTTTTATCTCGTTTCCTAATTTCCTTTTCAACTTTTGTTTTTATGCGCACTGGTTCCTGTGCAGGAACACACCTTGTACGTAGATTCCATTTCCTTAATTCAATACTAATAAGTGCCTTCATCCTTCCTATCCTTGACCCCTTCAAGGAGATACAACAATTGTATCCATAAGAATTAGCACTCCCAGGGGGAAAATGTGTGAGGGCCCGAGCTGAGAGTTATTTAGGCCTTCTTAATGTTGAAATAAAATGCTTTTGTTATTTTAAGGACCACATTTTTTCGTTTCACGGCTGTCCTGTTTTTTCAGCACCTACTACTTTCTTCTTCAACTTTTATCTCGTTTCATAAACTTCTTCCTCAATTTACCATTTTTTTGCCCCTTCTACATAGATTCTGCGCTCCCTTATTTATCTCCCAACTAAATGATGCTTCCCTAGTTCCTCTCTTTGATACGCTTTTTTGGGGGTTGGTGAGGCTTAAACCAACATCTAATCTGATCTAATCTAATCCTCTCTTTGACCATCTCTTCTGTAGTAAACGAGGGTGAAAAATTTATAATCAATAAATTATGAACAAAACTATGTAGCCATAAAAATTAGGAATTAGCCTTTCAGGAGGAAGTTTGAAATTCCGAGTAGAGAGTTTGTTGTCCTTTCTTTTGTTGAAGTCGAACAGATTTTTTGGTTGCGTTGCGAATCATCTTTTTTTATTCACCACTGTGCTTTTTCAAGCACCTATTACTTTTTCTTCAATTTTTATTGTGTTTCATAAACCTCTTTAAATTTTGTTTTTGTATGCGTAAGGGGAGGATACTCGCCTTGTGCATAAATAATCCATAGATAGTTCTTTAG
The DNA here is from genome assembly GCA_014220935.1 of Platorchestia sp. MABIK. NCBI lineage: Eukaryota > Metazoa > Arthropoda > Malacostraca > Amphipoda > Talitridae > Platorchestia > Platorchestia sp. MABIK. The sequence continues at coordinate 21,730 of JACJUY010006710.1, forward strand.
TTCCTTGTCAGATGGTGCCTTTCTTTCTTCTCTCGTAGGAGCACCTTCATTATAATTAGGAAGGCTTAAATTAACCTTAATCTAATATTTTCGAGTTATTTCAGAAAATAATAGAAAATGAAAGAAAATAACTGTTGTGTAGACACAAAGTATTGAAGTGCAGCTATTTTACGAAGTGCGATCTCATTTACGCGCGCGTTCTGGTATGCATTGGTGGAGCCTTACTGAATTGTTAGAGAGCAAGAACAGTTTCATGATTGTGTTTTTTTTTTCATTTCAGAAAAACTGATTTGATTCAAACAAAAAACAAATTTAAAAAAAAGTGCAGGATTCAGTTGAACTAACTGACTCGTGACCTCATTGAATTACACTTTAATATCGGGGGAAAATGGAGGACTGCAGAATGATAAGCGTATAATTTGATCACTCCATTTTTCAGGCAGAAGAAGGAAATCTGAGTTGCTTTAAGTCCTCATTTCGTTTGCACATTCATATTTAATATTATTCTCCAAGCATTATGTGAGCAGTTCATAATTTCTTTTCATTTGTTCTTTCGTGAATAGCGATGCAACTGTTTTCGGGGCTCTGCAGTGTTGAAGATCTTAGTTGAATTTTTTCTATGAGCGATTCTTTGCGAGTCAATTTTTTCAGCGCACTCTTTAATGTTCAATTTAAAGCCATTCTAACAGTATGTAACTGCGTCAACGAATAAGAACTTCGATAAATCGGGTTCCAATATATTCGACTTGTTTCCCGATGACACAAGTGCTCTATCGGACTTGCTGAATACAGCGCATCAGCATCATCATCATTTTGTTAGAAATGACAAGCTCTGCGCAACTCTCATCCAGAATTATTTTTACACAACCTGAGAGCAGTATGACCCATCCATCAAATAATTCAATTAGGTGGGAAAGCTGACCGATGTTGAATGGGAGAATTTAATTAACTACCTCTGTTTCAGGTCCACCATAGTTTACGAGAAAATCCCTCTCCGATTGTTAGTGCCCAGAGATTTGCTCCAGCCCATGGCGCCCCGACACGCCATGCTGCTCGCAGAACGTCTGGGGTACTACCACGGGGTCATGACATTGCGGCAGATGGAAAATGGTTTTCCATCGGGGGAATTTCCTGGCGAGGTGGAAGACCACACCTTCATGATCCAATCACTAATTAGGCGCTCGGACATTGCAGTGGCTGGGTAAGTATTCTCTGCGTTGTGGTGGATAAGAAGCACAATTAATCTGTATGATTAGGGAAAGTGAGTGGCAGACTATTTTCAGCTAGATTTAACACTTATCGGCGATGCAGCATGTAACTGCCGGTAGAGGAGAGCTCTGTTTGAGTTCAGAGGAAAAAATCGCAGGAAAACCTTGGTGATTCAATAAGTTTGATTCTATGGACCCTTCTAAGACGACGAGGCCTTGACTTTTTTTTGGATAGGTAGGATCCTTCTCTGAAATTGTTCAATCTAATTGACTTTCAGTGGAGAGTACTCTAACTATTGCTGATGTCTTAATGCTTCTAAAATTATTGCTTTCAAATTTCCATGATTCCTTTGCCTTTTAGTTCAGCTTTGATAGTTACTTCAAACAAAATGATTAGAACCAATTTGAAAGTAACTTACAGAAACTAAAAGTAATAAGCTTAGAGCATCAGCGTCTAATGAAACATTACTGGTTGAATATGAACTCTGCAAATATTGAACCATAGCACATGTCATTGTTTGCTCCATACTCTTTGCTGTTTCAGAGGAATGCAAGCTTTTCGACCAGTGTAGCTGACAAGAGTATATGAATAAAACGCATTTATTCATGTATCATGATGAAGAAAAACTTAGCGAGTTTCCTCGTGATCGGATGAGATGAAGGCCAATTGAAAATTTTGTATTATAGTGTTGAGATTAATAGTTGAGAACAGTGTTGAGCATTTTTTGATCAATCGACCGTGACAATTATAAGCCTTCACTCGTTGAGGGATTTTTTCACCAAATATGTACGTTAAGAACAGCGCAATTAACTCGTCGAGTTTCATGCTTCATCGGTAAAGTCATGCTGGCGTAGACTTTCTGTTTTCTTTGATGATTAAATGTATCTCAAACTATTTTTAGGATGGAACACATCTTGCTGGCTGAGGGAGGAGAGTACGCACAAGCACGAAAGTACGTCCATGAGAGGTACTTCCTGCAGTCCAGCGTGCGGTACCACGAACTTCTAAGTGCGTTTCCGTCGAACTGCCGTGATTTTGTTACTCTGGTGAACGGCTGCGTCATGCCCAACAACCTTTCTGTCTTCGCAACTAAAGAACAAATTACTGATATTCAGGTATGGATTTAACTAATTTTTCTCTTTCGCTTACTCCTGAGTGACATTCCTGTGGATTATTTGATATTTTTTATTTACAGTCGAGCATTTATTACTTGATGAAATTCACTGTGATTTGAGTAGGATTGAGTGTTCCTTAATGCCTCGCAGAAAAATTAATCATTTATAATGCACAAAAACTAAAGCCCGGATTTTTTTATAAAATTGATAGTATTTAAGCTGCTGAAACTTGCGAAAGAATTGCCCTCATGCCTTTATTCACTGGACGAGGACACGTTTTTGAAGTAAAAGTTTTTGAATAACCATCAGCATGTCATAATTCAAGAGCAGGTGTCTATCATTTCTCAAGTTCCGTAGATAGCCACCAAGGTGGCACAGTCGCAGCAATAGTTGAATGGATAGCTATCAGTATGAAATTAGTATTTTAGAGCAGATGTCCATCATTACATCATTTAAGGAGACCTACTACCTGAACTTGGCAAAATTTGATATAATGGCCCACAGGCAGTACTTTTGCAGGTAAGTGAACGAAAATGCACACCAATGTGTAAAATTGAATTCTAAACACGCTTCCTTTTATAAAAATGGTCGATTTTTGCAATAGGAAGAAGTTATTGCGCGAATATAAACAATATACATAGGCTTACGCTAAATCTTACTCCTTCAACAATTTTTATTTTAACGTAGAAGCTTGATTTTTGTCTCATTCGACGCAGAAGAAATGCGAAAATCACACAGCGCTTCAGATTTTTGAATTTCTATTCCAAACCTGATTTTTTATGTACGAATTTCGGATTTTTTTTGGATAACCCTATATTGGAGAAATGTGTCAAAATTTAATTTCTAATTCGAAATTCAAAAATCTGATGCGCTGTGTGGCTTCCACAATTTTTCTGCGTCGAATGAGACCAAAATCAAGCTTCTACGTTGGAAATTGTAGAATGAGTAAAATTTTGCGTAAATCGTTCAATATTGTATATGTTCGCGCAATAACTTTTTAGGCGGGGAGAAGGAGGACCTTCAGCTTCACAGCACCAAAAATGTCTGTTTCTCGTGTTGGTTGCGTCAGAATTGTTGATTTACTGTAGTGAGACCACATCACCACGCCCGAGGGTAAATACTTCCCTAATAACCTTAGCCATCAAGTTCTGCTGAAACTTGCAAAAGGCTTCTGAAACTCACGCGTAGTGCTTGAGCAAACCTTCAGGAATTTTGTTCTAGGGTGTGAGCAAGTTAGAAAGTGGATGGATAAGTGTAGGCTGTTAACTGTCAGTGTCCTGTTATCTGCTCCTAGGTCGGTTGTTCTTTTACTGTGCACTTTTCCACACCGTATTTTCACTCGGAAAACTTCATAGAAGTAACAGTGCTTGCTTGGCAATTTTCTACTTGGTGTGCAACTTCGTACCTCTTGTTCTAGCACATAAAACGGGATTGCAAATGGTAAGTTTAAAGAAAAAGGGCCGTTTCAATTTAGAATTGGCTTCCAGCAAGCAAGTCAGTATTAATTTAATTTACGATAGAACTTGAGCTCGGCGGGAAACTAAGAGTCGAGGGCACGCTACACTAGAAGCCACCTCGTCGGCCACTCGTCTCTCTATCCTCGAGTCTCAACGCTGAAAACAAAAAAGAATAATTAAGTCCCTGAGAAATCTCCATAATATAAATGGCAAGGGTTCGGAATCTTTAAGTTTGACAAATACGCCAAGGCAAACACCTCGAAGAGTAGATCCCCAGGTAGTGGATTTACGTCCGTCTCTCCCATGTCCGGTAAGTGGAGCAGCGGGGAAGCCGAGTGCCTCCAGCAGGTGAGTCTCTATTGTCCTCAGGAAAATTTAAAAGATCTGGCGCAGTCAATATAGTTGGAAACAACGGAGCTGACGCCGATTGAAGTGCAGGGTAGGAGGTTTGAGGAAAGTCTAGTAATTGGTGCTCACACATGCCACAATACACTTGCCATCTTTAGTCGGACGTTAAGAAGATCAGAAACTACCTTGCCAAGAATCACTTCCTACATCCTGCCCTTTATATTAAGAATATAAATCAACTAATCTATTAAATAATTTAAATCTAGCCTAAATTTATTAGGCGCGCTAGCACAAAAAAACAAACAAGCCAGTACGCCTAACTAAATCTAGAAATTTGTACATGTTCTGAAGCACCCTGTAGATGTATATGTACCGCATCTTGAGATCACACGGTTACCAAACAATTTTCGCACAGCCTCAATTCGGTAAGAATGGGATCTCCAAATTCGGTAACGTCTCCTGGCTTCCTAGATTGCCAGATTTGTCTGTATAAGATTTTTCTTGAGGGCAACCTCGAGCGTAAAATGTACACAACTCGACCAAGAACTCCGGATGAGTTGAAACTTAGAATTCAAGATGAAATTCACAATATACCAACTGAAATGTTGCAGCGGTCAATGTGGAATCTCAACAGCAGATTTCAAGATGCATTCCTATAGGAGGACGCCATTTACAAGACGTCACTTTAAAAAAATTTAAAATCCATAACTGTTTCTCAATCCTTTAACATCCGAATTTTTGTTCTCGTATAACCTGTCTCAAAACTACCGTCACTCAACGGCATCAGGCAGTCCTCGGTATCAGGATGAGGAAGGAACTGCCACTCGGCAGTGAGCTCCAAAGCACACATTAGGGAACTAATTTAACGAGAAATACAATATATTGAGGCCATTTTCAAAAGAGGACCGTAGAGTCCTCTTGGGCGTTAAAGGGTTAAATTGCATGTTTTAAGGTTTCAATTACTATGAATGAAATATTTTTCTTTCATGACTCTTGGTTTCAATTATATGGTTGAAAATTTCCTTATTTTGTGTCACCCTGTAAGTCGAAATCAATGTAAAAATATTTTTCAGCCGTTTTGGAATTTAGTGGAAATGGTAGTCAATATTGAAAATATTTTTTTATCGCATCACATTCATTGTTTTTTATTTGTAAATTTGCTACCCCTCAGGGAGATACAACTATTGTATCTATGGGAATTAGCGCTCCCAGGGGGACTATGTGAGGGCCCGAGCTCAAGGTTAGGTAGGCTTTCTTTTTTGTTAAAATAGAATAGGTTTTTGTTTTGTTACGGACCATCTTTTTTCGGTTCACTGCTGTCCTGTTTTTCAGCACCTACTACTTTCTTCTTCAACTTTTTCTTGTTTCTTGATCTTCTTTCATGGCTTGCTGTTTCTATGCACCTTGAGCATAGATTCCGTGTTCCCTCAACTCCATACTAAGTGGTGCTTTCATTCTTCCTCTCTTGGAACATTTTTGTCGTGTTAAAGGGAGGCTAAAACTTTCTTATATAATAATAATACTAATTCTAAATTTGCGTATTTTAACTGTCCTAAACTTATTTCTGCCCCAAAATTAAAATTTTAACTTATGGTATTTCAGTTTTTTTTTCGTGGTGTTTTACTGTGAAATTTTTATTGAATTCAAAGCAATATTAAGATTTCTGCAGACAAAACATGTATCTTCAAATTACTTTCACGGTTCTAGGATAATCTGAGCAGTGTTCATTTGATGGGTTACACTGAAATCAAGTCTTCTTCAATGTCTACAAACGCAGCTGCAGCGCTGGTGCTTCAGCCACGAGAACTTCTGCTTGTACGATTTGCTGTGCCTGATCGTGCTGGGCACGGACGCCTGCAGCAACCAGCCGTACCTCTCCGCCCTGGTGCTCACCTACATCAGGGCTTTTGAGAACATCCACGCCGCGGCGAAAACAGGACTCAAGTTTTCAGGGTAAATGCTGAGGGGAAACACCAAATATTTTATTATTTTTTAAGTTTGTTGTTGATAATTTTCTGTGATTGTGTTAATATTGTGTTATTAATGTTTATTGAAGGCCCCTCAGAGAGACACAACTTTAGTATCAGTGGGCATTACCGTTCCCAGTGGCAAATGTCCTTTTTTCAGCACCTACTACTGTGGTCTTTGACTTCTATCTTTTTTTATAAACTTTCATCCAACCTTTCCATTTCTAAGAGTTAGGGATCTTGTATGGTGGTCCCACCTTGTGCGTAGATTGTGCGTCCTTTTAGCTCCATCCTCAGTGGTGTCATTTTCCATCATTTATTTGGAACACCTTTGTTGTCGTAGGAAAGGCTTAAACTAGCTCAACTTATTTAATGTATCATGAGGGTAATTTTCTTGTTGCTATTGACAATCCCCTCAGGGGGATATAAATATTGTGTCGATTGGAATTAACACATCCAGGGAGAAAAAGAGGGAGGCCCCCGGCTGAGAGTTAGCTAGGTAGGCCTTTTTTTTGTTAAAATTAGATTTTTTTGTGATGTTAACGACCACCTTTTTTCTGTTCACTGCAGCCTTGTTTTTCAGCACCCCTACTTTCTCCTTTGAATTTTATTTTTCCACGAAATTTTTTCTCAACTTACTGTTTCTCTGCCCCTTCTGCATAGATTCAGCGTTCCCTTATCTCCATGCTGAATGGTGTCTTCCTCTTTTCGAAACTTCGAAACGCTCTTTTGTTTAGAGGTTAGGGAGGCCTAAACTAACATATAATTTACAATCTATCTATGCTTTCGATGATTTGGATAGGTTTCCTTTGGATCCTTTAGAAAACAGAAAGCTTAGTTATACTACAGTGAGCATGTATCGAAGAAAAATTTGATTCATTTTGTGGTGAATTCGAAACTTCGTTGCTTTCCACGGTCACCATTTTACAACGAAAGAAAGTGACGCTGATTGGATTACCTTCAGAGGTTCGTTTTTAAAATAGACCTTAAGGTCCAACACTGGTCTTACATTTGATCTCTCAAAACACACCAAGCTAGGGAACTTGGCAGTAAGGACTAATTAGGATTTTTCAGGTAGACGCCCATACAATTTAGTATCCCGGGTTTTTAATGTATTTTAACGAAGGCTTCAACTCCGTACGAACAAAAACTCCAAAATTGGCAATTACTTTACTCATTTCACAAATTGAGAATTAGATGTTGAAATAGAAATCATCCCAGAGTGTGCGAGACTAAGAGGTCTCTTGGAATGGACCTTATTTAATTTTATTATAACTAGAGAAAAAGTAAAATTAAACGCATTGAGCCTATTGTCCGGAGATGGAACTGTTTACAAGCTGAGGGCACAAATGACGCGGCTGCCGTTACATCAGTAGCTCAGGAGATAATCTTTTCGAAACGGAAAAAGGGAATATTTTATGAACTAGTTTAAAGTCGAGTTGAGAATTATTTATGCAAATTTTTTAGTCATCAGCCGGTGATATTCCCACGTTAGGAACTTGAATCTTGGTGTAGATGAAAGGAATTCTTTTTTGAGTTCTAAGCTTCTCAGAGGGAGACAACTATCCTATCTAAGAGCATTAGCACTCTCAGGATGAATATATGAAGTACTGAGTGCAAGTTTAGGCAGGCCTTTTTGTTACAATAGAATAGGATTTTTGTTTTGTTACGGACCATCTATTTTTCCGTTCACTGCTGTCCTGTTTTTTAGCGCCTACTACTTTCATCTTCAAATTATGTCTTGTTTCATGAACTATTTTCACAACCAGCTATTTTTATGCACCTTGGGCATAGATTCCATATTCCGTTAAATCCATACTAAATGCTACTTCCTTACTTAGAAACGCCTTTGTTGCTGTTAGGGAGGCTTGAACTAACGTCTAACATCTAATTTAATCTTTAGAGTTACATGAAATGATGAAAAAAATATCAAAGGAGACTATTCTTACTTAGCATTGTTGATGAAATGAAAATTGAAAATGGTACCATAAGTGTGAAGCGGCCAACAGCTAAAAAGAGGTACAAAAGTATCTAGCCATGACCCACATGATGATAGAAATTCAACAATTTAATGTATTACTTAGGTTAAAGACGACCAGGAAAATAGTAAGAAGGTATTAAAAAATTGTCGATAGTTGTCCTGGATGAATGAGATTCCAAAAATGAAGAAATACTTTAAAATTTAAAATAATAACTTGCTATTCGATGTTACAATAAATTGGTCAACTGAATTTAAGACAAAATACCTCGAAACCTGTAACTCAAATTGAAACATTAAACCAGACTCAGTAATACCCTTCGCTGTGCGGTCGTTACATTAAAAATAGGATTTTATGCTATTTGCTTTCTGTTTACGTCTGACGCGCAGGCTGCATCACTCCTCCCCTCGCCTTGGTTTAAAAAATGATCAGCCATAGCGAGATTGTTCAGATAAGTGTCACCGGGGAGCTAAAATGCCCATTTCAACTAAACAAAATGTTGTAGGTTGCCAAAATAAAATCAGCGTAGGAAAGCGCGTGTTCAAAATGGAAAGGTTTGTAGAAATTAGGTGGTGCACACTCAAAGGAAAGGCAACCATTGATGACACAATAAACTGGGCTTAAGAAATAGGGCATAGAACTTTCAAGAGAAGGGCGAAATTAATCTTAAGGAAATCCCCTTACGTCACGAAATGGCGCGAAACGTTCCAGGAAGGATAAACCACTGGCCGAAACAGATTCGAGGTAGTGACAAAGACACAATCTCCTGACGGGTATGGAGGATTTAGCCATCTTACTGTGATTTACAAATGAAACAAAAAGCAAATCGCCGAAGAGTGATTTTGGTATTCATACGTACATGTGCTATAACTAAGAACCTGTAAATTAAATTATGGTTGCTAGTCCTCAACTTTATCAGCTTAAAATGCACTCATGCACGAGCAGACGCCTTGTTTTTTCCATGTCTCTTCTTTTAGGTTTCTTTTGTAATTGATATGTATTAAGTTCCAGGGTACAACCTTTTTTAACGGTATGCATTTGAACATAACAAGCGTTTAGATACTGAGATTGAATTTAAATGTATAATCCATTGACAGCATTAATTCATTGAGTGTTTAACTGCTCAATTTGATCGGAGAAAAACCCTCCCACTATAGGGGCTGAACTGAACGAGAAATTTCTAGGAGTGAAAAAGAGCACGAACGAAACTACGGAATTTCTAGTAAGCGTTAGTTTGAGCCCATCATTAAACTTATTTAGTTTGCGATTCACGGAGACGGATGGTGCTTAGACGTAATTATTTGATAAAGTGTGTTCTAAAGGTAATTCGAAATTTTTTAGCTCCGATTCGGACTAAAGAGTACTGGTTGTTCAGAGAATATTTATTTTACAAGATTATAAAACAGAGGAGAATAAGTTTTATTGAAAACCAAAAAATTGATCGAACTAAGAAGTATCTGGGAAATAAGAACTTGACCAAAATTGATAGCGTCTTTCATTGTTTTTTGCAGTATTTGTGTATCTTATTTGAACAATAGCATTTCTTACATTTCCAGAAGCTTTTGGAAACACGTGTGATGTGAAGAATCAACGATCCGCACAATTTCCAGGGGGAACATGTGAGGCCCCGAGCCAAAGGTTAGGTAGGCCTGTGTTTTGCTGGAATAGAATGTTTTTTTTCTGTGTCGCTGTTGACCATTTTTTTTCTGTTCACTGGCGTCCTGTTTTTCAGCACCTACCACTTTCCACTTAAACTTTTATCCTGTTTCATAGACTGTTTTGTGAACTTACTGTTTCTATGCACCTTTTTGCAGAGATTCAGAGTTCCCTTAACTCCAAACTAAAGGGTGCCGTCGTCCTTTCCCCTCTTTGGAACGCTTATTTTTCGGTTAGGGTGGCTTAACCCTTTGTGTACTGACGGCTACTCCAGTGCCAAGATGACTAGTGCTTCCAGTTCAAGGAATCTAACCTAATTTTAAGGAATTTAAATAGTGAGGGAATATTTCGGAGTAAATAACAAAATTAGAATAATTACAAGCATTCATGAAACTAATTTTCGGACATTTCAGAAGCTTGCTCACGTAAATTACCATTGGTGACCTTTAAGTTCATGCTACTGGGTCCGTGCAACATGTTTCATAACCTTTCTATTTAACTTGAGCAAGTTTTTTCTGAACTTCGTTTATTTTTGATAAATTTGGAAAAAACTTTTGAATAATTTATTCATTAATTCAAAAATTTTATTATTAACGTCGTAAATTTCGGTCGGCAATCATATAGCTTTAGAGATTACAAAATTTTTTCATTAAAATAAATTTAAAAGTAATCACTCGCTTAAGCTAAAAGTCCCCATACTAGGAGAATTTCACTGACGATTCACCATTTTTCACGTAGAAATTTTTCTCTAGATCATTTTAATTGTTGTTTCCAAAGGGTTGAACCAACATCTAATCTGGTGATGGGTGTTCAGTGATTTCAATGCTGAAAGTTAAGGAAATACCCGAAGGTGTTCGAAAGCAAATAATACGAATTTGTAATGAAGGATTAACACGTTTACTTCGTTGATTAGTACGATGTGTACCACTATAGGTAAATGGCTAATTTACGCGCTGTAACGCTACGATAGTGGCCTCCGCTGCTGCTTCTACAGGAAAATCAAATATATGGCCTAATATTGTATACTTAAAACGCATCTGTTTATGAGGTTGCGGGTAAATAAGAATTCAAGAGTATCTGTCCTGGAGAAGATAACCAGACACAGGCTGAGACGCGCCATTCGGTCTAACTCATTTAGGTTAAAAAAAACCTCATCTACCGAAATCTATTAAATTTCACAGGAGGTAACAGAAAAGTAAGATGATAAAAGTAAGATCCTGAGAGTTATTTTGCAATTTTCTTGGATTGAAGTTCTACAGTTTCTTAGAATCAAATTTAGTTAGCTACAGCAAGTGAGCAGTGCTATGCTGACCCTCTTTTTGTAACAATATTCAAGTGAAGAGCTTCTTATTCATCGAAATCCCTTTTGCTGGACACGATTTCACGTTCAATACAGTCATAAAAGAAGATATTTAGTCCACAGCAATAAAAGCTAGCTCACAGTGCCTTTTGATCTTAATAGGGCTCCATTTGAATCGCTTGTGTGTAACTGTATTTTTGCTCAGTATGATATAACATCTTGGTAAAATAATTTTCAGAAAAATAACTCACTTTTAACTTTTGTGATTTTAAATCAACTTCTCGAACTTGGCTTTAGTGCAGCAATTCATTTCGTCTCTTCCTCTTACAGTTAACGCGCATTGAGTCCTGGAACGATTTTCCTTTCCAGGAAATGAAATACCAAAATGGCATTTTATTTTTTCGAGAGGAAAATTGTCCTCAAGTTCAATCCACATTAAATTTGATGCTTTGTACCGTTGAATAAACTTTCGTTCAGACCCTCCTTCGAGCTGATGATGGAGTACAGCTGCCGCCGCCTGGTGGTGCAGATGTTCGCCCAGCCGGGCACGTTCTTCCCCGGGCCCGACTGGCTCAGGCCCGTCTTGGCTGCCGTCGAGAAGACGATGCACATCCTCGGCGACTACCTGCTGCCCTCGCAATCCCGACCTAACGCTCGCGTGTCTCTCGGTGGAAGCTAACGCGCCGCAATGTGGGCCTTCTCGCCGCAATGTGGGCCTTCTCTTGCCTCCCACGTTTAGTTGCAGATGTTGAATATCGGAAAAGAGAAATCCTGGTCTGCCAATACCCACAATTCAAAGGTGATGAAAATTGTCATTTCATGATTTTTCGCTCTCCTGCTTATATATATACGTGGAATTGAGTTTTGAAATTATTTATATATTTATTTGTTATCGATGTGGGAACGTGGGCACTAACGTTTGGTGGCCGTCCCAGGTCACTGAAAATTTTTGCAGGTTCACTCGCTCAAGGATGGTACTATAATGAGTTATTCGTGTGGGAGACTGATCCTCCTCTATTATCTATGATTTCGTTATAATAATTAAATTGTGTACAGCCACATGAGCACTGCAATATTTTATCATCAGAAAATATTCTCTCTTTACATGACATGTTGGTTCGATAACTATATATCGTTAGCTCCGCGGAAGAGTGTACACACACTAATTAGCGTTTCCGGGTAATTTTAAGAACAATTTGTGAAAAAATGTTGACGTTCTTGGCGGCACGAAGGCCATTTCCATTTGTTTTATTTTTTAGCCTGTAGCTTACTGAGCGTGAGTGCCTTCATCAACCCTGTTTGATGGTCCAATCAGGCCCCGCTATTGTGTTTGCGTTACGCATAACTACCGACGAGTACTTTCGCTCATGACATTCTCACTTATATATTGCATGATTTATCCTGTTATTGCTAATAAATCTTTTGGTCTCCGTTCCTAACAGTTCACGTTCTAAAGAGTTCATGATGGGAATCATTTTCGACGTTAATTCGAGCTGGAGACAAATTTTTACATCGAGTCTAACAGCTTATTTTCATTATGTTATTGTTTTCAAAATTTTATAGTGAAATACTTTTAACAAAACAACATTAGGTTAAAATGACAAACATAGTCGAGGACTGTTGTGAATATTTTTTCCTGAATTAATTAAATAATTTTAAATTCGTTGTTTCATTTTAAACTACGGTATTAATGAGTAGCTCATTCTTGAAAACTAAGTGAGGATGTTTCAAGGGGAATTTTGGCGTGTTTGTTGTGTTCACATAAGGGCAACATCAGGAAGAGATATTTAGCGCTCCCAGAGGGACAATGTGAAGGCCCGAGCTGAGAGTTAGGTAGGCTTTCTTTTTTGTTGAAAAAAAATGTCTTTGTTATGTTTTAAGGACCACCTTTTTCGGTTCACTGCTGTCCTGTTTTTCAGCACCTACTACTTTCTTTTTCAACTTTGATCTTCTTTCACAACTTGCTGTTTCTATGCCCTTTCTGCGTAGATTCCGCGTTTCCTTAACTCCATACTAAATGGGACCTTCCTCCTTCCACTCGTTGGAGCGCATTTGTTGCTGCGGTTAGGAAGGCTAAAACTAACTACTAATCTAATCAGGAAGAAATATCAGAGCAGGTACATGCTTGTGGTCCTAACTGTTTTATTCGAATACATACTCTAGGAAATAAAATTATTTGGTTATTTTTTACGCCTGGTGGTAGCCAGCGTGGCAATGGACTTATTAGGAAAGTTGACGTATCTTGCGTTGAT